>ML297775.1:0-27480 GCA_005239495.1 Nicotiana undulata
GGCTTGCCTAACCCCGCTGTTGGGCGCCATCGTGACTTGAATTAGGATTTGGGTCGTGACAACAATTCCCCCTCACAAAGTTAGAAAGGAGACTTACCTCGCTCCGAAATTCCATAAACAGACTCCAAGCCTTCCCGACGACTCCAATCGATGCACAACGCTCCAAAACTATCCAAATGATGATAAACCAATGAAAATATACTTTAATATTTGCTAAAAATTCAGATTATATAATTTTCCAACTCCGCTCAAGGAATTGACCAAAATACCCTCAGGCCCACGTGCCCGGATTCCGAAATTTCTCGAAGATAAATTCTACCCATAACTTTACTAACTCAAATATACAATTTGTCACAATTTTCATGCTCAAATTCATGGTAAAAGTCCAAAATCCCAAGTTCTAGGTCTTCCCCAAAAATCCCAAATTTATACAAATTTTCCATGTCTAAATCTATGTAAGATCACATATTTAACTCAAAAATAGGAAGAAATCACTTACCTTGTGTTGCTTGGTGAAAATCCCTCCTTGAGCTCTCCAAAATCATCCAAGCCAAATGAAAGAAATGGGCCAAAATTCGTGTTTAAAGAATCTGCCCATGCTTCATCGAGTTGTACCTTGCACTTGTGTTGTGCAGGTTGTACATCCTATTACAATTTTCCCTTGTTGAACATCTTCTGTTAAAACACCCATAACTTCTTGTAGAAATATCCAACTAACAAACGGTTTGAAGATTTAAAAACTAAACTCGAAGATATTTAATTTGATAGGTTGTACATCATATAACTCTTTATATATCCCGAGATATGAGTTTCTAAAGTCGGCTCCATGCATCAGAAAATTCTGGCAAAACTGCTCCACCAGCCATCTTCAATCGGTCATAACATTTTGCACAAAACTCCAAATGACAAATGGTTTAATGTTCGGACAACTAGACTTCAAGATCTACAACTTTCATGTTTTGTAAATTTTTATATTCCTTATAGATTCTTATATATACGCTTCTAAAGTTAGCTCTTCGATGCATAAATTGCTGTCCAATAGTGCAGCAAAAATTTCTGCAATTTTTCATTTTTTTTTTTGTCCGAAATTCATTTCGTTAACCTTCCGAAATCTACCCGAGGCCCTCGAGACCTTAACAATTATACCAAAATTTCCCAAAACATGATACGAACTCGCTCGAGGCCTCAAATCACATCAAACAACGTCGAAATCATGAATCACACTCCAATTCAAGCTTTATGAACTTGAAATTTCAAACTTCTACACCCGATGCCGAAACCTATCAAATCACGTCTAATTGACCCCAAATTTTGCACACAAGTCATATTCGACATTACGGACCTGCTCCAACTTTCGGAACTGGAATCCGACCCCGATATCAAAAAGTCAAACTCTCGGTCAAACTTCTCAAAAACCTTTAAATTTCTATCTTTAGCCAAATGACTTCAAAATGACCTCCGGACATCCGAATTCACTTCCGATTGCGCTCCCAACTCCAGAATCACCATACGAAGCTATTCCCAGACTCGGAATCCCAAACGGACATCAATATCCTTGAAATGCACTTCAAGCCAAACTTAGGAAATTTCTTCAAAAATGCTGACTTCCACAACATACACCGAAACGCTCACGGGTTATCCAAATCCTGATCCGGACATACGCCCAAGTCCGAAATCATCATACAAACCTGTTGGAACCTTCAGATCCTGATTCCGAGGTCATTTACTCAAAATTCCAGTCTTACTCAATTTCTTCAACTTATGGCTTCTGAAATGAGAATTTTCCTTTCAATTTAACTCCGAATCTCCTGAATTTCAACTCTGACCATACACACAAGTCACAATACCCAAAATGAAGTTGTTCATGACCCCCAACTGCTGAACGACGCATTGGATATCAAAACGACCGGTCGGGTCGTTACACGAACCTACTATCATAAGTAATAACCACGTCTCTTGAAATATTCAACCAAACCCTTTTTCATCGGCTCAATAACGAGGAGGAACAATATCCGTGAGCCATAATACAAAATCACATAGAGTACAAAATCACAACAACACCAGAATATATATATATATATATATATATATATCATCATATACGTTGTAGCGCACAACCCGATCCGATACACAAAGATATTGTTGCGGCGGCAACCCGATTCTATGGCCATACTATTGTTGCAGAGAGTAACGCGATCTTTATCATATCAATTTTGCGGCGGTAACTCAATAAACATATCAATTCACACGGAATTACCCAACAATGCATCCAAATATAGCAAAATCCATATTAACTATCGAGGATAATGAAAAAGCATAATTCACAAATGAAAAGATGGACACGAACAAGAAGAAATGACAAGGTTATTAAGACGCAAACAACCAAATAGCCATACCATATAATACCGCATAGAAGAACGAAGTATGAAACGAGTAAAGGCAAGTAACAAGTAAAGTTAGGTAGCATGTAAAGGCATGTAGCAAGTAAAAATATGTTGAAAGTAAGAGCATGTAGCAGGAAAAGACATGAATCAAGTAAGAACATTTTTCGAGTAAAATCATGAAATAAGAAAAACACAAACTAGTCTCACCCGCATGCTTTATACCATGACAACGCATATACAATCGTCACATTGCATATGCGCGATCCGCAACACATAGAACATATAACAACTAGACCAGTAGTCACACTTAATTTCCTCAAATCAAGATTAACCACGATACATACTGATGACGTCCAAATCCACTACTAGAAAGTAAATGGATACGGTCGCATGCAATATAATTTATCCAATTATAAGTCAGGGTCGAATCCCACAAAGAACAATATGTAAGCGATTAGGCGTGTATGTCACGACCCAAATTCCCAACCCCCGGGATCGTGATGGAGCCTAACACCACACTTGCTAGGCAAGCCAATGTTAGAACTTAACTAACCATTTTCTCTTAAAATTTTACTTAAACACAATATAACAATTTAAAATAAAAAGGAAATCTAATAGTTTCCAATAAATGACTTCATGAATAAAATTTGAAATAACAAAACGAACCATGCACTAATACTAAATGTATAACTATCCAGGATCTGGTATCACAATTTATGAACTAATAAAGGGTACTATAAATAAATGGGCTGAACGAATTATATATATGTCTGTTTTGAATAAAATAAAACAGCAACTAGATAATGTAGAGAAGACTCCAGGAATATGCGCACACCAGCGATCTACCTCGTGTCTCCGTGCGAATAGTACCAACTAGTACTTCAACTTAGCTCTGGCAGGTACCAGCTGGATCTGCACAAGAAGTGCAGAGTGCAGTATCAGTACAACCGACCACATGTATTGGTAAGTGCCGAGCCTAACCTCGACAAAGTAGTGACAAGGCTACGGCAGGGCATTTACAATATAACTTGTATACAATATATATAGTAAAGCAAGAAGTAAAGTCTAAACCAAATAAGCAATAACTTGCATAAATTAATAAGATAACTCAGCTAATATTTCCAGATCTCAACTATAACCAATTCTCACGAATGTGTTCCAAATTTCCAAATTTAATAAGGGTAAAAGCAGAGTATGGGAACAATAAAATAAAATAGTGAGTTTTCCGACCTTTATCATAAAATCAGTAAAACATAAATATTCTCCCTTATTGCTCCTTGTTGCGGCGCGCAACCCGCTCCCACATGTCCACCCTTATTGTTCCTCCCTATATATATATCACCCTTATTTCTCCTGTTGCGGCGTACAACCCGATCCCACTTGTCCACCCTTATCACTCCTTGTTGCGGCGTGCAACCCGCTCCCACTAGACAATCACATCTCTTTATTTATACAAAGATTTCACAATTTAGGTCAAAGCCTTTCACAATATTTATGTCTCAGCAATTGTAAACAGAAAAATGTACTATTCATAAACTTCATCAATTATCACTTCACAATGAAACCAACCGGAATGTATCGTAAAACACTATCAATCAACTTAATCTTTTATGTACCACAATGAAGCCAAGGGAACAGCTAACACTTCCAAAATACTTGAAACAATACTCAACAACAAGTTGACGAAAACAAGTAGACATGGGGGCATCAAAATCATGAAAACAATTAAGCCAGGAATCAAATAAATTGGGAACAGGGAAGGGACCATGTTCAACAGGTAGTTTGGTAGTGCATAGATACTCGTCACATCACCTATACACCACTCACATGCAAATACACATAGCATTTAAGTTGGGATTCCTATTTCCTAAAGTCAAGGTTAAACCAAATACTTACCTCGGTTTCACAAGCAATTCACTCCTCAAGCACAGCTTTTCCTTTAGAATTTTCCTCTAACCCGTTCGAATCTAATCACAATTGGTTCAATATCATTCATCTTTGCTAAAGGTATTAACTTTAATGAAAAACTATGGTTTTCCTATGTTTTCTTATCAAAATACAAAAATTGACCCCGGGCCTGCTTGTTCTAAACTCGAGGTTCGGACCAAAATTCATTTACCCATTCTCCCCCGAGGTATATAAAATTTGTTTTGGAACCCGACCTCAATTCGAGGTCTAAATCCCCAAATTTCGAAATTCCTAAGTTCTACCCAAAAATTCCAATTTTTACTATGAAAATTCTAGATTCTAGGTTGAAATTTTGTTAAAAGTTATTAAGGATTGAAAAAAATTAATTAGGAATCGCTTACCTATAATTTGGAGAAGTTTGAGTCTTTGGAAAATCGTCTATGGAGGTTTAGGGTTTGAAAGAATTGAAAAATGGGTGGAAATCCCATCTTAAATCCCACTTAATAGGCTGCAGTTATCGCAAACGCAATCAGGGGTTCGTAATTGTTAACCCTTCAAAATCTCTTATGCCTTCGCATTTGTGATATAAATGTCGAATGTGCGACTTCTGGTCTTCCAGGCAGTCTTCGCATTTACGAAGTGAATCTCGCATTTGCGAGGATGGCCTTCCCGGGCATGGTTCGCATTTGCGACAAAAAGTGTCACATTTCCCAGGTCTGCCGGCATCACAATTGCGAAGCCTGATCTCGCAAATGTGAGATTAGAGACCTGTGCAAGACATCAGTTACACCAGCAAACTTTTAAGTTCTAAAATCACTCAGTAGCCTATCCAAAACTCACTCGAGCCCTCTGAGCTCCAAACCAACCATGCACTAAAGTCTAAAAATATCATACAGACTTGCTCGTGCGATCAAATCATAAAAATAACATCAAAAAATATGAATTTAACCTCAAACTCAAGATTTTCCTCAAGAACACTTCAATTTCACCATTTTCTCAAACGGACGTCCGAATCACGTCAAATGAGCTCCGATTCTCACCAAATTTCATAGATATGATATAAATGTCATAATAGACCTGTACCCGGCTCCGGAACCAAAAATACGGGCCTGATACCAACGAGTTCAACCATTAATTCGTTTCTTTATCTCATTAAAAATCCAGCAAAACAATTTTCTTCGAAAATTGATTTCTAAAGCTAGGGACCTCGAAATTCAGTTCAGGGCATACGCTCAAGTCCAATATTTTACTGCGGACCTCCCGGAATTGTCGGAACATGGGTTCGGGTCCGTTTACTCATAATGTTGACCCAAGTAAACTATAAATAAAATTTCAACTTCTCAAAATCATAATTTCTCATGTTTTCACATAAAAGCTTTTCGGTTTCACGCCCGGACTGCGTACGCAAATCGAGGTAAATAAAATTTATTTTTTAAGGCTAGTGAGCCTGGAATGAAGTCTTAATTCATGAGATGGCCCTTTGTGTCATCACAGTGTAAGAGAATTATCACTTATTATGCTAAGCCAAACGCTTATAATGGTTTTTGAAAATATTTATAAGTAATTGTGAAACTGTAAAATAACCTAGAAAGCAAGTAAAATGATCAATGGCTACAAGCATGGATGCATAGGGAATTACACTCAAGTAACAATCCAATGTATTTCACGATTTAACAAATATGAGCGAGTTTATGTTAATTAGCCTCGGGTAATAATTCTATATTAGATTCTTCCAAAAACTAACAAGACTTCTTAATTGAGTTATCCCTAAAACAATTAAGAGATTAAGCACACCTGAATATGGCTACAAGTAGTTCAATCCTATCCCTAGGTAGAATCTATAAAGTGAGGATTAAAGCATCAAGTTCTTATTAATTAATCTTCCCAACCCCAAATTATCTTTTTCAAAATCAATTCGAAGTTAATGGGAGAGTCATAGGGTTATCTAATCCCTTTGGAAATATTAAAGAACAAGAATAATTAAAGAAACAATAACTCACATCATAATAAATAAAATCGTCCAATACATAAGAACAACAAGATATTTAATCCATATTTTAATATGAATTTTTCCATATACAAGATTCAAGTGTTGAAAAAATATTACACACTTAAATATACAATACAAGGCAAGGAAATGAATAAATAAACATAAATGGGTAAGAAATTGTCAACCAAACGCTTCAAATCTTCAAGACCCACCTAATCCAATTAAAACCAATGAACCCCAAGAAAATCACATTTAGCCTAAAAAGACTATTTAATGAATCAAAGAGGCAAAAATAGAAACTAAAAGTCACAACAAGGATTATTACTTCAATCATTTTTATTTTAAATATCAAGATATCATATGCCAAAGTTTAAATCATGTTGGTACCAAACAAGCCACATATTGGTTTATGGACAAAAAGATCACACCCAATAATCAATTTATTCACTACTAGCTTCTAAAATAAAAAAAAATAGACAAGACTATTCCCTTAAGAAAGTTGTCACGCCATCCATCATAGAGAAAAGTCACCCGGTTCGACACAAATTATTTCCTTGAAAACGAATCGCGGCATAAAGAAAAACCAAGAATTTAATTAATACTACTACAAGTAAATAAAGTAGAAAAAATAAAAAAAATAAAAACTAATGCTAACATGATAGAATTAAACTTTAAATTATCACTAATAAACTACAACGTCAACCAATCTACACAAGTTATCACAAAAAAATAATCATGCTCCAACTACATCATCACATGTAAATGAGTCGCCCCTAACCTAAAGTGTTGCATTGTCCTTAATGCAACTAAACAAAATAAGATAAAATGAAGGAGGTGCTCCCTGAAACTGCATCACTCGGAGCTGGAGGTGGTGGAAAATTTGAGCTCCAAATCCTCATCATCATCATCCTCTGATTCATGTGAGCCACATAATGAACTCAGCTTGTGCATTATTTTGGACATAAATTTGCTTTTCTTCTTTTCATGCTCCTTGAACTTCAATTGTCGCCTCTCAATCTTTCCTTGTCTTCGGCTCGTGCCTTCCAACCTGTTTTTGATTGCTTTTTGTTCCTGAACTACATCGCCCAAAGATGACTTCTTACTAGCCCTAGTAGAAGTTCTCTCCCCAGGTGGACCATAAGGAAGGCGAGTTACAAGTTGGCGAATGTGAGCATCGACGCCATAGATTTGACTGGACATGTCGCGCATAGTGGGAGGTCCATAGGGAAGTGGAGCAATGGGGTCATGTAATCCTGATGCAGCAGTGGAAGAACCACCGGACCCATCGGCAATCTCAGTAAATTGCCCAAATGAAGGAGATAATACATCAATTCTTCTCTTCTTCTTCCCTCCAGTTGGCCCTTTTCTAAGAAATGGATAAATTGTTATGCCTAGGTCCTTCTCATAATCATTCGGGTCCTTTATTACCCCAACATCATAGCACTGAGTGATCAATAAGGGGAACAATAGACATTTAGACCTTCTATTACATGCTTCCTCAATTTCACTCACTATGTGTTGGCCCACATTCACTGGCAAGTCATCCATAATAGCAGCAACCATCATTGCCTTCTCAGGCGTCACCTCAGACTCACGTCTAGCTAGCACAAATAATGGACAACCAAGTCTTGGCTTCAGCTGTGAATTAAGAATAATCAACCCCTTTGTGCACTATTTCCCAAGTCGGTGTTACCTCGTCGTGAAGCTTCTCCACCAACCATTGGCTCCCTCTCTCCCTTGGTCTGGCTCTGTATACCTCATTGTCAGCATTGAGAAGCATATAGAGTGCATTTATTACCTCGGGGCCAAAGTTGAGCCGCTTGCCCCTCACAAAGGTGTATACTTCCCCTTGAAAATCGTTCTTCAAGTCATTGGCATAGAATTCGCGAACTACAGTGTAGTTGGCTTTGATTGGTTCAGGAGAAAAGCATATCCAACCACTGTCAGTCAATCTTCGAAAAAATCCGGCATTTTAGCCTCAAGTTTGTCCAAATGTATGACCCTTTCTTTGACTATGCTCTTTGACATGAGTTTGTCATAGTTTCTTTCACATTCAGCAACTGTGATTCTGGCATGGTCAAATATTTCTCTTCCACAGCTTGGGGAGCAGGCTCTTGTACAATTTCAACATTTTCCGAGGCCATTTTATGCTCAAAGTACCTGCAAAAGTAGACCATATGTTAAATGCTTGGAAGAGTACTTAATACACTGTATTATGATGTATCTAGGCCAAAAGAATGACCAAAAGCAAAAACATTCAAATCTGCAATGCTACTATTTTGCTGCCTGGGGGTTAGAGCAATGCGATCGCAGAAGTAGTCACGCGATCGCGGAGGGGCATTTTTGTTTTCCTCATAAGTAAAGGTACGCGATCGCAAGAGAGTGAACGTGATCACGAAGAGCATTGTTGATGTCCTCAGAATTAAAGATACGCGATCATAAACAGACAACGCGATCGCGTAGTGCAATTTTTCCAAGGGGCAGAACTAGACCTATGCGATCACAGAATTGGGCATTGCGATCGTGAAGGTCTTCTTCCTCACCCAGTAAAGTTCTTTCAGGCATTACCACAAACACATTATGGGCATCAGATTTTGATAGCAATTACAGAAAATTAAAGCACGAATCTAGCCCCAAAATTTTTCAAGAGTTACAACTCTCTCACTCAAGAAACCTAATCCAGAAAACAGGCACACATTCACACACAATATTCACATAAAACCCCTAAAAGTTCAGCCCTAAACATTAAACAAAAGAGAAAAAAACATGGCTGCTCATTTACACTTGTAGCACAAGGAAAAATTTGAAATTCAAGAACGAGTAGAGTGACGAAACACATACCTTGAAGAATGATGAGTGAAAAAGGTGATGAAATTGAACAATGAAGAGTTGGGGACGATTCTCAGGGGTTAGAGGAGTGGTCATAGTCGTTTCTTTGTTTTGGCAAAAGTAGGTGTCTTTATTTTGATGTCCAGTGTTTTAAAATTCTGTGACTTACTTGTAAAGCCGCGATTGCGGCGTAGGAATGCGTTCGCAAAAAGCAGTAGTTTCTCACACAGACGCGACTGTGTAGGGTAAGAGAAAAGATTGTTCTTCGCTAACGCCATGGTTTTCAGGCGATCACAGTTATTTGCAATTTTCTCCAATTTTTCTGCAACTACTGGTTTGGACCGTGCAGACCATGCAACTTGCTCAAAACAACTCCAAAAATTGTGAACTTGGCGGATTAGTCAAAAATAATATACTAAACTATTCTAAAAAGAAAATTTCAAAAACGACTAAAAATTTTGAAAAACGATGGGTTGCCTCCCACCAAGTGCTGAATTTAATGTCGTGGCACAATGCGAATCAGCTTTACCACTTTTCTCGCCACTTGGACGATATGAATTGGGAACCTAGATTGGAATCAAGCTTGTGACCACGAGGGGGGTAAGTAGATGATCAAGCCAAACTTTAATTTCTTCATTTTGCATTTCATGGCTTTCATGTGAAGAATGTCATTTTGCCTTCTTGTTCCTTCAAATTGTAAGATGTATGGCCTTTGCCTTTCCTCCTCGCAATCCCTCATTGACTCATGTAGTTCATTTCCCATATCACCACACAACTCCAATGTTGAAAAATGCTTGGAATGTGATATCAAACCTCCAAATTGCAACGAATTTTGACATCATCTTTTTCCCCCGGACTAGAGTCAATCACAACCATATTTTCAATTACACCGGTTGACTCTAGTTCCATATTTTTTTCGGCATCACTAACAAGCATGGAGTCGGTTGACGGATGTTCAATTCTTGATTCCTCAAAATAAAGCTCACTTTCTTCCTCGAAATCGGACTCTTCTTGACTTCTTTCCACACTCTCAAGTTGGTGGGCATAGTGAGCCTCAACCAATATTTTCATTTGATTTTCCAAGGTGCGGATATAATCATCATTTTAAGTAAGT
This sequence comes from Nicotiana undulata, assembly GCA_005239495.1. Taxonomy (NCBI): domain Eukaryota; kingdom Viridiplantae; phylum Streptophyta; class Magnoliopsida; order Solanales; family Solanaceae; genus Nicotiana; species Nicotiana undulata. The sequence continues at coordinate 10,226 of ML297775.1, forward strand.
GCTTGTTTTAAGTCCTCGAGTGCCAAGTTGTGCTTCTCCTTATTTTCAAGAATGGCCTCCAACATGAGCATCCTCCTCTCGTTTTGAGCATTTGAGAGTGCTTCTTGGTTTTGATCAAGTGCCAAGGAAGGAATTTCGGCTTCCACATCTAAGGAAGGTTCTTGGCTATCATTCACTTCCGAGGCTTTTTGGACTCTAAAGCTTCAATCATTTCTTCCATTTGTGAGTTCAACCTTCCAAGCGACAAGTCATTTTGGAGACTATTTTCCAAAAGCTCCTCCAAGGCACTTTGCTCTTTATTTCCTCCTTCAAGTAAGCCTTCCACCATGAGCTTGAACTCTCCATTTCGACCATACGCAATTTCTGCCACTTCTATATCCCTTTACTTGTCATCACAAAAAGTAGAATCATCATAGGGGGACTGGGGAGGGAAGGACAAATAAGCACAATAATCTCAATGACCATATTGACGACCACAATTATCACAAATACTCCAGTCATGGGTTTGAGATTGTGCGCACAATCCGCCCCCGGGAGAATTTAAATAATATTGACACGAGTGTGGTCCTCCACAATAAGGACAAGGATCATCAAAGTATGAACAACTACCATCCAACCAATTTTCATTATATGATGCCGTTTTCTTTTAAAACTAATAAAATAAACAAGAAACAATCAAGAATATAAACAAAGATAAGAAAATAATTACACAAACATTCACAAGTTTGGACCAAAGCACTTACGCTTACTTCTCAAATAACCTAAACACGCCAAATTGTTCCCTGGCAACGGCGCCAATTTTGATGAAGTTCAAATCACTACTAAAAAAGTAAATGGACACGGTCGCATGCAATATAATTTACCCAACCATGAGTCGGGGTCGAATTCCACATAGAACAATATGTAGGCGATTAGGCGTGCAAGAGAATTAACACTTATTATGCTAAGCCAGACACTTAGAATGATTTTGAAATATTTATAACTAATTGTGAAAATGTAAACTAACCTAGAAAGCAAGTAAAATGATCAATGGCTACAAGCATGGATGCATAGGGAATTACACTCAAGTAACAATCCAATTTATTTCACGATTTAACAAATATGAGCGAGTTTATGTTAATTAGCCTCGGGTAATAATTCTATATTAGCTTCTTCCAAAAACTAACAAGACTTCCTAATTGAATTATCCCTAAAACAATTAAGAGATTAAGCACACCCAAATATGGCTACAAGTAGTTCAATCCTATCCCTAGGTAGAATCTATAAAGTGAGGGTTAAAGCCCCAAGTTCTTCTTAATTAATCTTTCCCAACCTCAAATAATCTTTTCAAAAATCAATTCGAAGTTAATGGGCGAGTCCTAGGGTTAGCTAATCCCTTTGGAAACATTAAAGAACAAGAATAATTAAAGAAACAATAATTCACTTTATAATAAATAAAAATCGTTCAATACATAAGCACAACAAGATATTTAATCTACACATTAAATATGAATAGTTCCATAAACAAGATTCAAGTGTTGGAAAAAATTCAACACACTTAAATATACAATACAAAGCAAGGAAATGAAGAAATGAACATAAATTGGTAAGAAATTCTCAACCAAAAGCTTCAAATCTTCAAGACCCAAGTGCGTGTGCAAGAACCCTTGCCCAAAACTTGTCTTCTCTAGTCTAGGAACTGAAAATAAGCTAAAGATATGCCAAAGATCTGCTAGGTCGTGTATTAAATGGCTTGGGGGTCAAAGACGTGAAATTCTATTTCTGTCCAGAAAACATGTTATGCCATCGCATAGAGACAACCGCGATCGTGGTTAACAACTTCTGTAAAGCTTCGCGATCGCGTATAGGTAAGCGCGTTCGCATAGAGTAGTTGACCAGTGCTGACCAACTTTAAATCTACGCGTTCGCATAGCTTCCTTATCTTGGACTTCTACAATCGCATGTAACCCTCCGCGATCGCATAGAATAAAGCTGGTAGCAGTCCTTTTTTCCAAAGTTAACACATTTTGACTTGTTTTCTTCCGTATCTTCTCCAAATCATATGATACCTGAAATATGCCATTAAACCTCAGAAAAAATATCTTAGTTTCTCAATAAAATCATACAAAAGCCTAAGTATCAAGAAGAGATAAGTTGGTAAAATATCAACTTATCACATACCTCTTTCCATAACCAAATCAATAGTATAACACAACTTTTTCTTTAGAACAAGCCTGCAAATAACCAGAATCTAGTCAATTATGATTTAAATAAGCCAAAATAAGCTTTATAAACTATTCTAATATTAAAAAGGTTCGATCTTTATCATATTTGGAAAAGTCAACAAAAGGTCAACCTGAACCCACATAGTCAAAATCCGAATTTAAGATCATTACCCATTTACCCATTCTCCCCCGAGTCCAAATATATGATTTGTATCAAGGTTGAACCTCGATTTGAGGTCCACATCTCCAAAATTAGACGTCATAATGTTTTCCTCAAGACCTGATTTTTTACTCTTTAAAAATAAAAAATCCATGGGTATTCATGAAAATAAATCAAAACTAGATAAAATTACTAACCAGTAAAGTTGGGATAAAAATCTCTTCAAAAATCGCCTCAATCTCTGATCTAGGTCTTAAAATGGTGAAAAGTGGCTAAATCCCGATTTTCATCCATTTTAATATCGGGGCATCAGGTGCTTCGCGACCTGTCACGTTCGCGAAGAACCCTGGCCAACTGGCTAACGAGTTCGTGAAGACTCACTCGCATTCGCGAAGGCATGGCCCCCGAAGCCTCCGCGTTTGCGATCCACCGGTTGTGTTACTGATGAAGAAAGTCACATCTGCCTCACAATGAGCCCAGTCCTACACGTTCACGTGAGGAAAGCCACATTCCCGATGGCCAATCCCCCCCAGGTCATTGCGTTTACGATCCATCCATCACGTTCGCGTGGAGCAAAACACCCCTACCCCATTTTCCCCTTCGCGAGCACGAGACTAGCTCTACGTCTGTGATGCACAATGCACCAGCAGTACATCAAATGTTGTATATTGTGCAAAAGTGATCGGAAATCACCCCAAGGCTCGCCTCGAGCCCCCTGGACCCCACTTCAAACATTCACACAAGTATATAAACTTCATAAGAACTTCGTAAGCTCAAAATGCCAAAATAGCGCCAAGAATTACACATCAAAACTCACAGATTTCGAAGTTCATAACTTCAAGTTATTGACTTTCACAACAAGCGCTGAAACGGCCTCGGGTCGACCAGGATCTAAACCAAACATGCGTACAAGTTCAACATCATCATACGAACCTACCGGAATCATCAAAATACCGATCAGAGGTCGTTTACCAACGATATTGACAGTAGTCAACTCTAACCATTTACAAGTTTAAAAATCAAGTTTTCTTTCAAAAATCACGTTTAAACTTTTCGGAAAAGAAAACAGGCCACGTACGCAAGTCATAAATCATCAAATAATGCTATGTAAAGTCTTAAATCATGAAATGGAAAGCTAAACCTCAAACCGATCTGTCGGGTTGTTACATTCACCTATCAAAAAATTGTCTAGTACTATTTATTTTATTAGGAGAGTATCGTATTGGTATTCTACGGGCTGAGTTGTTGAGTGTGTTTGTAAGGGATTTTTTTTTTTTGGTAAAGAAAGATTTTATTGAGTCAAACAAAATACATCTAGATATTACAATAGGGGATCAGTCTAGGTAACATAGTGCCTAGATTGTCCCTTTCAAGTACATTGATAACAAAAGCGGGGGGTGTAGTGTAAGTTTGCAAAAAACAAAAAATGTCCAAACTACAACCCATTTTAGCTAATTGGTCTGCTACTCCATTAGCTTCTCCGAAAACATGCTTCAGGGGAGGATCATTCGCCTTCCGCGATAGGTACCTGCAATCATCAATTAGATTTTGGTAGAGACAATTGTTAGATTTCATGAGTTTAAGTACATCCAAACAGTCAGTTTCTATTACTAGCGGGAGAAGGTTGCCCTTAACGGCTAGCTTTAGGCCATTGTAGAGAGCAAGGATTTCCATGTAAATATTGGTTGCATGGGGAATTTTCATGTTGAATCCTAATATCCACTGACTATTTTCGTTGCGAAAAACTCCTCCAATTCCACCAACCCCAGGATTCCCTAGACAAGAGCCATCTATGTTAAGCTTATAGTAGTTCGTGTCGGGGGGTTCCCATTTAATAAAGATAGTTTTACGGGGAGGCTTAATATGGAGTTTTTTGGCCAAGAAGTGAAATTCCATGGCTTTCTTGATAGGGTGATTCAGGGTCGGGGAGATTTTCTTCCCCTGAAATATGTATCCATTCCTATAATTCCATATATACCATAGGAGAAACGGGAGGAGGTCTGACCAATGAAGATGGCCGTTGAAAGGATTATTGGAGGTCATTTGCTTTTTAAGCCATGAAAGGATAGATCCAACCTCATTTGAGCTCTGGGGGACACACTGGGCATTTCCTGATTGGGCCCTGATGTCCCTTGAGTAAATTGCAGCGAAATAGGATGTGCTCAATGTTTTTCGGGTAGTTTTGGCAGATAGGACAAATATCATCAGGGCAGATTCCTCTCCTGGCCAACATGTGTTTTGTGGGTAATCTGTCCCAAATGATTATCCACAAGAAGTATTTTAGCTTATTAAGGGTGTTAGATTTCCAGAGCCAGGTGAGGTCCTTTGTCATATGAAGGGGGTTCACTGAAAAAGTGTCATAAGCTGCCTTGACTGAGAAGGTATCGTGGCCTGGTGAATCCCAGGTAAAAGAATCCTTTAGTGGGGCGGATTGTTTTATATAGGTGCTCCTGATTTTTGTTTCTAGGTCACTGGGGATATCAAAGGGTATGTCACTAACGTCAAAAGCACCATTACTAATGATACGGTCAAGTTTCAAGCTCTCTCCATTAGCAGGAAGGGGGCCCTGGATTATTCCCTCATGGTTCCTAGTTGGTTTATGCATTTATCATGCCAGAGGTTAATTGATTTCCCGTCCCCCACCACCCATCTAGTGTTATTTGAGCATAGTTCTGTCCCTTTTCTTATAACCTTCCATATGGGAGAACCCCTATTTATCGACGTTTTCGGGTTGTATTTGCTGGATAAGGTTCTAGTCCATAGAGCCTCTGGTTCATTTCTAAATCTCCACGCTAGGGCTGCGTTGAATGCAGAGTTTTTCCATCGTGAGTTAGGGATGCCTAGGCCTCCTTGAATTTTTGGCAGGGTTACTATATTCCACCTGTCTAGGTGGCATTTTTTCCTGGTTGTTGAGCTACCCCAGAGAAAATTTCTTTGAATTGAGTCTATTTTAATAATGGTTGCTTTTTAAAGGTCGTATATTTGCATAACATGATTTGGGATTGCGGCTAGTGTAGATTTTAAGAGAGTTGTTCTGCCAGCCAGGGTGAGAAACCTTGTTTTCCAACCTTTAAGTTTAGTGTTCAAACGATCTAGAATGACTTGGAAGTCTTTCTTGGTGGGGGATTTATTTGGTATGGGGAAGCCTAGATATTTGCCAAAGTTTTGCGCATTTTTCATTGCAAAACAATTACTAAGGTGATCTTTGAGGTCAGGAGAGATATTTTTTGAGAACATAATCTTAGATTTTTCAAAATTGATGGATTGTCCTGAAGCCTCACAGAATTTGTTGATGGTATCAATAATTGAGTCACAGCTTGATTGATTAGTGTTTGCTAGAAGAATAAGGTCATCCGCAAAGAAAAGGTGAGAAAGTTCAGGTCCTTTAGGGGATATTTTGACCAGGGACCATCTGCAACAGTCAATTTCATGATCTATTAGCCTTGATAGCATTTCCGTACAAATGATGAAGATGTACGGCGACAGGGGGTCCCCCTGCCTAATTCCCCTTGATGGCTCGAAAGGCTCAGTTTTTGAACCATTAATTTGGATAGCCAGGGTGGAGGAGGTAATGCAGGACATGATTAACTTAATAAGGTCAGGAGGGAAGTTTAGCGATGTAAGGGAGAATTTAATGAAAGACCATTCAATTTTGGCATAGCCTTTCTCAAGGTCAATTTTAAGGATCATTTTTTATTTTTTACCTTTAACCTTCTTAAAGTGATCCAGCACTTCCCTAATAATTATGGCATTGTCAGCAGCTCTTCGACCTTTAATGAAGCTGGTTTGAGTAGGGTGAATTAAGTCTTTAAAAAGAGGTTTTATACGATTAGCAATGATTTTTGTAAGGACCTTGAAAGCAGTGTTACAAAGACTTATGGGCCTAAATTGATTTATTGATTCAGCATTTTGGCATTTTGGGATGAGGCATATTATGGTGCTATTCATATTTGTTAACATGCCTTTTGCTTTGAAGGAATCTTGACAGAAGTCAATAAGTTGTTTACTAGTCTCCTTCCAGTATTTTTGGTAGAAAAAAGGATGCAGACCATCCGGGCCCGGGGATTTATAAGGCTTGAAAGAGATTAGGGCTTGGTGGATTTCCTCCACAGTTGGAACACATGATAGATAATGATGCTCCTGATCACTTATTGTTGAATTGAAGGACATATAGTTGGTGGTATGCTATCTTTTATTAGGTCCGGTGGTGTAGAGATTTTTATAGTAGTTTATGATGTGACTTTTAATTATATTTTGGTCATGATGCCAATTTCCTGCCTCGTCTTTTAGGCACATTATTCTTTTCCTCCGTCTCTGCATTGTAGTAATGTGAAAGAACTTTGTGTTAGCGTCACCGTCTTGAATCCATTGGACCCTTGACTTGAGCTTCCAAAATTCCTCCTCTTGGGTTAGTATTAGGTTGTATTCCTGGAGAAGGTTATTTTCTAGGTCTACGAGGAATTGGTTATGTGGATAGTTTACGGAGGATTGAATACCTCTTAACCTAGCAAGAAGTTTGTTTTTTCGTTTAAAAATATTGCCAAAAGTTTGATCATTCCACTCCTTAACTCTCATGCTAAAGTTGTTTATTGCTTTGGTTATGTTTGGTTGATTTGACCAAGTGTTATGGACTAGACTTCTAAAGGAGGGGTGTGTTAGCCACATAGATTCTAACTTGAAGATGTTTCTCTTTATCTTAGGATTTTTTGCCAAGTCTAGTTTTATAGGGCAGTGGTCCGAGTGGACTCTAGTAAGGTGATGGACATTAGAATCTTGGAACAGTTCAATCCATTCCGTATTAGCTACACATCTATCTAGGCGTTCCATGATAATGGTTTTACAATTTTTCCTCTTATTTGTCCCGGTGAATGTTGGTCCTTTAAAACCCAAATCTACGAGACCACAATGATTTAAGCAGTCTAGAAAACATGACACTCTATTGTAATTTATAGGTAGCCCCCCAAATTTTTCTGATGCACGGGTGACTTCGTTGAAGTCTCCCGCTACTAACCATGGCCCTTTATAATTTTCAGTCACTATCCTTATATTTTCCCATAGTATTTTCCTTTCTTCAAGTAAGCAACTAGCATAAATAATAGATAAAAGCCATTTTTTTTGAAGAATTGTGTACCTTTACCATGGCGTGAATTTCTTGGTCCGTTCCTCCAATTTGATCCACAAGGGTGTCACCATTGTTCCACATAAGTACAATACCTCCCGAGTTACCATTTGCCGGTATTTGAATAAGACTAGAGTAGCCAAAGTCGTGAACCAAGTCGTGGTGATCCTCCAATTTTGTTTGCAGGAGAGCAACAATGCTAGGTCGATGATAGTCAAGCATAACTCTGAAGGCTCTTCTAAACTCTACGCTGCCCGCTCCTCTACAATTCCAAAAAATCATATTCATGCTTGTATTTCTTGTTGACGAGCTTCATTCATTACTTGTCCAGTAACGTGTGAACATTGTGGGCACTAGGACTGCTGCATATTGATAAAGGCTCGGTGGGTTTGTCTTTCTTATGGAGATCGAGCATTTCCTCAAATCTACCGGGCAACTTAAGATGAATTTTTTTTCTCTTCTTGCCTTGAACACCATTGTTTTTGGATAACGTAGTACCCCGTGTACCACTATTCGTTCTGTTAAGTCTTCTTCCTCTCCTTCCTTCTCGTTCATTTGCACTCGATGTTAATTCTGTGGGGGTGGGGGTTGCACTGTCTGGGGATGGGGTGTAGCTGGGGGGGGAGGGGGGCTGCCACATTGATTGGGGTGGACGATGGGCCTTGAGTTGTTTGTTGTGGGGTATGTTGCAAGGGATGGTTCGAGTGATTCAAGGGTTGATGCATGGAGGGTGGAGTAAGTTATGCATGGTTGTGTTTATGGTGTGGGTATAATGGGAGGTGTTGGTTGGGCATGGTTTGGTGCATGAGTGGGTTGGGTGTTTGGTTCCAGATTTGGGTGCTCCAGGGAGATGGGAGTTGGCTTACATGAAGCGTCATTGATTGAGGGTGCAGAGGACTCATCCATGGACGTATCCATGCATTGCTTAGGCCTAGTTGTAGACCCTCCGCCACAATTTGAGCCAAGTAGCTCGGGTCCCCTATTTGTATTATCAGGTCCCTCCCCTCTAGTTGTAGGCTCACATTTAGTGTTTGTCCCATGAGGCCCCCATTCCAGCCAAGATTGAGGTATATGGTCCGAGGGTGTTGGCCTTGTAGTGAAGATCAAGGGTGCTTGTTGTTGGTTCATTGAGCTTGGGCGTGTCCAGACATATCGCCTGGACCTGGGGTTCCTTCGTGGGTGGTGATGGTTTGGTGGGAATCTTGGCATTTTGAGGTTGTAAGGTATGATAGGTAGAGTCTTGTAGGTTAAGATTACTTGGCTTAGGGGGGCTATTTAATGTGTTGGAAGACCACATTTCCTCCTTCCTGTTGTGCATAATATTGGGAGTGAAACCTTGCTTTAACTTAGGAATCAAATTATCCAAGGCATTTATGGTTGAAAGACATTGGTGTGACAATAATTGATGTGGATTGGTACTATGATCCACTCCTAATGTCTTATTTGGTCAAGATGGTGTGAAGGAGTCAACTTCTGGGTTCTTCTTTATGTCATGCATTAAATGGTGATAATGATTTGTTTGAGTATTCAAGGGATCAATATCCATGGCATTAATGTTTGCTCCTAGAATGTTGGTTGCCGATGTGACCAGGGGGCGGGGGTTCATATTCATTTTGGTGAGGTGAGTTAATGCCCAAGGGATTTTGTAGTTTAATGTGGGGGTTAATGAGGGGGTATGGGTTGTCCTCAGCATTTGCCTTATTGTCCAAAGTGTAAGGAGATGTTTTTTGGGAGTAGAAGGTTTCATTATGATGGGTAGGGTTGCATGACCTATAGCTGGAGGGTTTGGCTGCCTCGAGGGTGCTTTGCATGACTTGGGAACTATTTTTGCCCGCTGGGTAATTGATTTCCAGTAGCGACGGGGTCTTGGACGTGGTTTTGGTCTCGTTTGCATGGTTTTGAACAATACTATTCTTTGCTAGATATTTTGGTTTTGGAGTTGTCATGGCAGATGTTGTAGGGGGTTCCAAGGTTGTTGTTGGTGTCCTGGAATGGTTGGGACTAGAGGTGGAGGATTGCAGCTTTTTTGGTGTGAAACGATGGTCCATTCGTCTAGCTTTTGGGTTATATTATCCACTGGGCAGGCCTTATTTGTGATGGTATTGGTATTAACAGTGGGGTGGTCTCGTTGGTTAGGGAATGAGTTCAGGTTGTGTCCAAGTCGGCCACATCCTGTGCATAGTAGGTTGAAGCCCTCGTAGGTAATTTTTTGTATATGTTTGCCTATGCCGATATATGTTTTGAGTGTTTTTTCTATGGGGACTAGGACGCAGAGGCGGGCATATTTACCTCTAACTGCGGATTTAGTACAGGCGTCAATACGAATTAGTTTCCCCAGCTTCTCACCTATCTTGAGGAGGATATCATAGTCGTAAAACTCTGTTGGTAATTCCGGGAGCCTACTTGTAGTAGAACTACATTGTAACTGCAATTGAACTACAAAAAACTACTGGTGTATTACAACAAAAACAGTTGAGTAAGTATCTATTGAAAATTAAATCAGTACTACTTACCAAGTCGTTGAGGACTTTCCCTGGGTGGGCAAGAGAATAAAACCATTCCTTCTTTTCCACAGTTTCAACTCCAAATTCAAATCCAGGCTTTATCAGATTATCCTTTGTGGAAAAGGGAGCCTTCCTCCTATAACAACAAATAAATATACAATCAGTTATAAAAGATAAAAATAAATAACTGCTGGTGATTTGGGTGTTTTAACACCCAAATCGAATGATGGAATGTCGACTACCGCTCATTTTTGGATTGCTTTCTTTGGATATTTGGATTTCTTCATTGCTGAACTATAATGGTGAACGTGTGTCGAAGTCCTATAACAATGGTGAAGGTGGTCGACTGTAACTAGACGTGGGGGGAGGGGAGTTAATGGGGTTAGTGGAGGGGGTGAGGAACGAATGTGAAAGTAAAAGTGGGAGAAAGTTACTGTTGTGGGGGGTGTTGAAGATTGAAAGTTGATAGGAGAGAGAAACGTGTATGTGTATTAATTTGTCCTATAATTAAGCCTAAAATAAATGCTTACTTAATTATACCCCTAATTTAAATTATAGTATATAATATGTAATTAGGTATATTAAATGTAATTATCTATAATCTTAAACATTAAGGGTAATAGGGTTTAATATATGGCATATAAAGGTAAAAACTTCATTTTTCAATTACCAAGCCTTGAGTTTGGTTGTACTGTAGTAGCCAGAAACCACCAATCAAGTCACAATGCAGCATTATTAGTCAGGAGCTTAAAAGCATTAGCACTAAATTTAAAATGTAGAAACTAATTAAATTATCATAAAGACACAGTTTTAATCTATTTAAAATATGCCAAGCAAACAAAGTACAATATAAAAGTCATTGGCTAAGCAAATAGAAACATGGGAGTCCAAAACTGTAAAACATAAGTTCTCCATAAGGAAGTGACAAGGAGGGTATTCAGTATTCAGGCAGTGGTAGCTGATTGAGCAGCAAGCCTCTTCCGTGCCTCCTCAATGATGGACAACTTGATACCTTTTCCTTTAGGTAGAGACACCCATGGCTTTGTACCTTTGCCAAGTGTGAAAACATTTCCCAAGCGAGTAGCAAATTCATGGCCTAGTGCATCCTGAATGTGAACTGTTTCAAAGCTACCCTTATGCTTCTCCCTGTTCTTAATAACACCAACACGTCCCCTGTTTCTACCACCAGTTACCATCACAACATTTCCAACATCAAACTTGATGAAGTCAACAATCTTATTCGATTCCAAGTCCAGCTTGATGGTATCATTCGCCTTGATGAGAGGATCAGGGTACCGAATTGTTCTTCCGTCATAAGTATTAAGGTAAGGAATCCCCTTAGTACCAAACTGAATTGATCGGACCTTGCAAAGCTTAAACTGCCCAAATAAACAAGCCCAAAACATAATGAGACACACACTCTTACACTATTAATGTCAAACAACATCTTAAATTTCACAGCATACCTTGGCTTCCTCATCCCTGATAGAGTGAAGACGGAATCGCCCCTTTGTGTCATAAAGGAGACGAAAGTTCTCATTAGTCTTTGGAATTGAGACAACATCTGCAATTCAAAACATTATCATTACTATGCCAAACAAATCTTTATGAAAGCAAATGTGCACATACGTACCCATGAAACCAGCTGGGTAAGTCTTATCTGTCCTGACTTTTGCATCAACCATAACCTGTCGTTGCATCAGAATTGCAATGACCTCACGGTATGTGAGAGCATACTTCAACCTGTTTCGCAAGATAATGATGAGGGGCAAACACTCCCTTGATTTGTGTGGACCAGAGGAAGGCTTGGGAGCCTGTACAACAAAAACAGAAAAGTTGTAATTATGAACAAGAAACTATCTATAATCATGAACAAGGAGATTTTACTTACAAAGGCTCCACCAAGCTTGTCGAGCATCCAATGCTTAGGCGCATTGAGCCTCTTCAAATGTTTCTTCAACCCTCTAGCCTGTACATAATAATAATAATAATAATAAATATAAATATAAAAACCCAAAACAAGTGAAGGCAATAAGGGCAGCCAAATTTCCAGCATATAGCAGGTAGAAAACGCAACATTTTCAGCTGTTGCAAAACACATGATTACCTACCTGCTTCAGATCATATATCAGGATCCAAAGACAAATGAAAATAAAAAGTTTTATCTATCTTCTTCCCAGAGACACATTAAACAAATGAAAATATATGTTTAGATCTAACTCGACGACATACAGAGCTACAACGAAGCATTAACTAATAAAAGTAACAACCAAATTTCTTAGTCATCAATTAGAGAAAGACGAACCATTTTGGTCTTGAATAACCTCGCTGAGAGCTCTCACCTGATGAAAACGCGAGAAACTTAAACCCTAGTTGTCTGTCTTAAATACTCACGTCAAGCCCTAGCTAAGTTGGGCTGCATTTCCATTTGGGCTCTCAACCCGTGGCCCGCTTTATTTCTTCCCAGTATAACATTGTTTTGTGTTGGTATTTAGATTTTGTCCCGTTTTGACATTTGTGCACAAATGACCCATATAAGTTTAATGACTAAAAATACCCTTAATAGCCTCAACAAACATGGCCATTATCACAGTTAGGGGCGTTTGGTAGAGTGTATAAGAATAATGTTGAATAGGGTGTATTAGTAATGCTGGTATTAGTTATGCTTGCATTAGTTATGCTCACATATTTCTTATCCATTGTTTGGTTTGATGTATTAAAACATTGCACAATTTCTAAAAGAGTTGTTTGTTTGCAAAAATACCCTCATAACTGGTCCATCACTTTATCTTTTTAAAAGAAACATATAATTGATGAATATTTTTATATGAAAAAGTTTTTAAAAACTTATTTGATTTTTTTTACTTATATTGTAGTATAAAACTGAATATTTATTTATAAAAAGGAAAATATGCTAAGTATTTATTATTTACTAGGGATATAACTTTATTTCTCACTTTCTTGGATTGTTTCAACTTGTATTAATATAATAGTATATTTTAATCAAGCATAAAATTTGAAGGGCAATTTTGTCTTTAACTAAGCTAATGCATGCAATAAAACTCATTGCATTGCTAATACCATGGTTTCTAATGCATTAGTAATGCAAAGGATATACCAAATAGGGTGTATTACTAATGCTTGCATAACTAATGCATAGGTTCAAAAAATCTACCAAACAAGGGTATTATCAATACAAAAGCTAATGCATGCATTATTTTATCTAATGCATCCTACCAAACGACCCCTTAGGTTTTCCTTCGTTCTGCCACTATTACGCATTAAATAGGAGCTCCAATGAAAAACATATATGTTGTCCGGTTACTGTGTTTTGAGTTTTATTTTATTTTTAATTTAATACTAGTGAGTATGCTACACGATCATTAAAAATTATATATAATATTATCAAATAATTTCAGTGTTGTTATATTTGTGAAAAAAGTTATTGGTTATGGAGAATAAGAATTAGCTTGAGGCGTGAAGGACACTGTCTTTAAGGATATTTCGCCCACATAGTGATATATAAAATTATATTGTTTACCTTGAAAATGGTAGTTACAATTATATTTGATTTTGTGATTCTAAAAATACGTGATTTATTTTAATACTAGTTGTTAGGCAATAAATGTTAAGTGTGAGTTAGAGAAATGAGATAAGAGCAAAGGACAGTGGTGTTATGCAAACCAAACAGTCGTAAGACGAGGTCTCGAGCTGGCCGAAGTTGGGCCTCGAGGTCGAGCTAGTATGCCTAACTGGGGGCAATCGACGAAGAAATAACAGCTTAGAGGGCCTCGAGGATAGCCTTCTACGATCAATAATGAGCAATAAATGAAGAACAATTAATGAAATACAATAAATTGAAGCAATAAATCAATGGAATAATTGTAGAGTATGTTTAAGTTAGAGAGCAGAGAATGTTCTTGTTCTTGTATTGAATATCATGTGTGTCCAAAAAAATAATAAGGGTCCCCTTTATATATGAGGGGGAATCCCAACATGGTACATGCACAATTATTACAAAGAAATATAGCTGGTACAACTATTTAATGGTCCGGTACGGACTTGTACTATTCTCGCAGGCGTTGTCAGCTTTAACCACGTGTTTTGGGAGTTTTCCGCCTTTTCGTGACGGTCTTCGATCTTTATGTTGTCTCGAGGTATATCGATCCCTCGATATCGTTCCTCGAGGAATGCACCTCGGGGTTGATCCTCGGTTTCTGCTCTAATCTCATTGGGACCAGGCTCGGAATGTCGTAGAGACCTCAAAATCGGCAACTCCTGATTTTGACCGTATACAGATAGTCCCCGCGTTTCTTGGAATGAAAAGACAAGAAACGATTTGATTCTCCAACCCTTCAATGCTTCCATCATTACGTCAATTACGCTATATAAAGCGATTGATGTGACAAAAATGATGCTCAAAGGTCACATTCGCACAACTCTTGAAAAGTCTTCTAATTGATTGCGGCGGTTGGCTGTCTCTTGGCCTCCCCCAACGTACATGACTGGCCCCTACAGATATTCCTTCCTTCACCCCTTATTTTTCATTACATCTTCAAACCCTTCAAAAGAGTTCCTCCTACTTCTCTCTTATGTTCTTCCCCTAATTAATCTTTCTCCTTCCCTCTAAAATCTTCCAGTAAGAATGGCGAAGACCTCCAAAACTGTCTCTCAAGATGATAAAGCTCCCTCATCTTCACGCTCGTCCAAGGGCAAGGCAATAGTACCCCCTCGTCTCGAGGAGTGCATCCCGGGACCCTGTGAAACAACCTCCGATTTCAAGGTTGACAAGCCTTCTTCGAAGTCAGGACGGTGTGAACCCATGTGCCGATATATTAGCCTAATAACGGACATCGGGAAGGTGAAGGCCGACTGCTGCTGGGGGGATGCGGTACTGGTGGAGATTCCCTCTCGGGAAGAAGACATCACGACGTACAAGGCCGGTTTCATTAGTGTATACACATATCCGTTTACCCTTGGTCCGGTAGAGCCATCCACACCGTCGATAGACCCCGTTATTCTTGACTTCTGCAAGCAATATCGGGTGACACTCGGCCAGATCCATCCGTCATTTTGGCGCATTGTTTATATGATCAACCATTTTTCAACATGGTCGAGGGGATGCACTTTACCCTCGACCACTTAATTAGAATGTATAGTCCTCGACTCTACCGGGGAGGTCTGATCAAACTTCAAAGGCGAGCCTCAAAAGTCCGTTTGCTTGTACTGACGAGGTCAGGGACAGAGGATGGATGAGCCGTTTCGTCCGAGTTAGGACCTCGGATCTAATTTCAGTGAAGAGGATGCCATTCCCTAAAGAATGGAATATGAAACGTAAGTGAATTCCCCAAACTAATTTCCTTCGATGATGCAGTTGTTCCTTGGTATCCCGGAGCGGTTAAGGATTTCCCGGGCTGGGTTGGACAGCTCGACTCGACCTGCCCGTATGCCGAGCGCGTATGATATGACCTGGCCAGAGCTAGATGGGAAGCCAAGAATCATGGTGAGTATTTACTCTTATTGCACTTGAGCTCCTTAGAAGAGATACCCCCGACTGTGTCCTCATTTCTTGTGTTTATGTATTGCATTTGTGCAGATCTTGGAGAGGCCTCTCTGATGAGAGAAGCACCGTCTGAGGAAGTGGATACTCCAAAACATAGCAAAGAGAAGAAAAGAAGAAGGAGATCGTCGTCCGAGTCCTCAAAGCCAAAGAAGGCTAAAGTGGAAAAACCTAAGGCCGATTCAGCGGCCTTAACTTCAGAGGTATCAGAGAGCCCCCGAGCTGGAGGCGAAGAGAGGAATGATTCCCCAATAGCACCCGTGAGGGAGGAAGCATGACTGCTTTGTATCTTGCTGAACTGGTGGCTGCTGAGCGGGAGGCTTTAAAATCAGAAATTGTTGTTGTTGTTGTAGTCCCACCTCGGGTCGAAAAGGCTCTCCAGGGTGGATCGGATGATGTCCCTGAGCCGGTTGTCGGCCAAAACATTCTCCAAGTCGGAGGCACTCGGTAGACGAGCTGGAGGATCCTAATTCTGAAGCTCTCCAGAAGCAATAGAAGGCCCCGATCGATCTGCCCGGGGGTTATTGAAGTAAGTGATTCTCCTCCGGGCCCGACGTTGTCTCCGAGGAAGATACGGGATGCCCACAATATAGAGTCTTCCGATGTGGGGGCATCCATCGGAGATAAGGATGTGTTTGAGGGACTCTTCACTGGGGTCGAGGAGAACCCCGAGCTCAATGCCTCACTCATTTTCGATGAGGCCGAGAGGCTCTGCAAACAGGTAATCTTTCGCAAATTCTGTTCAGGGCCCTGATCATCATCTTTCTAATTTTGCTTCTTTCACGCTTTCAGGCCATAGTGCTTTCAATCAGACCTTTGCTAAGTTTCAAGCCGAGTTGACTCACTATGAGGGAGAGTGTAGGAAGCTCTCTTCGGAGACTGATGAGCTTAGAGCTCATTTTACCAAGAAGGAAGAAGAACTATGTGACCTTCAGGCTCGTTTGGAGGCGGCGTCTCGAGAGTGAACCTACCTTACTGAGCAGGTAATATAGTCTCTATTTGCTTTTATTAATAAGCTTACCCGACTTTAGTGTTTAACACCTTTGGGTTGATCTTCGCAGCTCGAGAAGAAAGATGCCCTGATGAGGGAGGAGCTCCAAGCCAAGGTCACTGAAATTCTCGGACTCAAGAGGCACATGAGTGAGATAGTCTCCGAGAGATATACCTTCCGGGGAGGTTGGCCTCGGTTGAGCATTCTCTTAAGGATGCAAGGGCGGAGAGCGGTAAGAACAAGGATCTCCATGTTGAATCGGTTGTCGCGCTGTCTGCGGCCAGGCCTGAAGCCGATGCGCTCATATTCTCATACAAAGAGGATGATGTCGTTGCAAATGCACAGGCCAGGAAAGCGTCTGAGGAGGTCGAGCTAAAGTTGACCCGAGCCCTGGAGCATGCCAGGTTAAAGTCTAGGAGACAGGCTCTCGAGGACATACATGCATGTAAGGTTGTCCAACGGGACGGGATGTCCCGTCCCGTCCCGGCCCCGTACCGCGCCCGCCCTGTCCCGTCCCGTCCCGGCCCACTTATTTCTAAACGGGATGGGACTATGTTAAACAGGACACAAAATGGGACGAGACAACCATTTTGTCTCGTTTGTCACGTTCCGTTTCGTCCCGTCCCATCCCCTCCCGCCTGTCCCCCATGTCCTGCCTATCCCGTCTCATCCCGCCCCGTCTGTCCTTGCCTGTTTTTTTTTTTTTTTTGAATCTTA
>ML297775.1:27605-50224 GCA_005239495.1 Nicotiana undulata
CCTTTCCCACCGCCCAAAAAAGCTATTTTTAGCCCCCCCCCCCCCCCCCCCCCCCCCAAACTTTTAATATACTCCCTAAGTTTATTAAATTATACTTTGGCCCTATTTTTTACTATAAATAACCCCTATCTTTCTTCATTTTTCCCTACAAAAATCAATTATTCTCTCTCAAATTTGTTACATTCTATCTATATTATTCTCTCAACTCACTATCAAGTGATAAGTTTCAAGTATTTGGGAAATTTTTTGGAGCAACTTTCAAGCTTCAAATTAATTCGTCAAGTATTTGGAGCAATTTCTTCAAGTTTCAATTTTAATCACGGTGCACTCGTTCCATCTCCTAATTTTAATATATAATTTTTGCGTATCATTTTTGTGTTTACTTTACGTGTTCTATTTTTTCGTATTTCATTTGTGTATTTAATTTTTGTGTTAACTTTTTAAATTAATTTCGTATTTAAATTATGGCACCTAAAAATATATTTGGCTAAAAAAAATCTAGTAAAAAAAGTAGTAAAGGTGAAAGTTGTAGTAATCCTAATCCTAGTCCTAATCCTAAACCTTCTCCTAGAATTAAAACACATAGAGATGAAATGACTCATGTTGATGAAACTTCATTTTCCCAATCCCCCTATTTTATAATATTAATTTCAGAGAACAACTAGATCATGAAACTTTACAAAGACAACTTGGCAATGATATTTTTATTGAGGACTAAGAAAATGAGGATGAAGAAAATGAGGATGAAGAAAATGAGGAAGAAGAATTAGATGAAACACCAACTAGTCCCGCAACAGATGCTCCAACTCTGACTCAATCTCGGTCTGGAGCTTTACCCCCTGTACCTCCTATAAGGGGTAAGCCTAAGAGTGAACGTCCCAAAACATCACTTGTATGGAATTTTTTTAAACATGATAAAGTCAATCAAAATGCTACATGTGGAATATGTAATCAAAACTTTATGCACACCAAAAGTGGTGGAACGGGGGTGGGGGGGTGAGTGGGTTAAGTAGGCACTTAGCTAGGGAGCACAAAGCTTTATGAATACAAGCTAAAATAAAAGTCGGACTAATAGCGGATCCTAGCACCGGTACTGGCACTCCTAGTGGATCTGGCGGGGGTTTTAATTTTGTACAACAACAACTTGACCTTGTTCTGGTACTATTTTACGCCCCTATAACAAAGATAGAGATCGTGAGAACTTTTCATTCTCACCCTGCTTTTGTGCATTATATACAAGAAACGTATATTCCTGCTATTCAAGGTTTTCCTAAGACCACGGTTAGAAATGATGTTTTCAAATTTCAAACAAAATATCTTCAGTATATTCGTGTGTATTTTTTCACTTAGATTGTAAAGTGTCTATCACATCTGATATAGGTCGTAGTCCTAATGGTTGTGATTATTTAACTATTACTTGTCATTGGGTCGATCATCACTGGAACATGCAAAAACGTATTATTGGTTATAAATTTGTTGATTCAAAACACACTAGAGCATATTGCAACTACTGTTCTACAAATACTTGATTTTTATGAACTCATTGATAAAGTTTTAACTATCACCCTAGATAATGCTTCTGCTAACACAACTGCAGCAACTAGCTTAAAAACTAGACTTTGTCCAATTAATCCTGCAAATTTCATGTCAGATGTGCATGCCATATTTTTAACTTGGTTGTAAAAGATGGTATTGATTTATTTTCTGATGCTTGTAGTAAAGTACAACATGCTTGCAACTATATTTTTCGTGCTAATAAAGCTAGTAGAATTCGTGATTTTGCTCAACAATGTGCTAGTGCTAACCTTCCATATAAAAAAGTTCCAAAAGATGTTTGTACTAGGTGGAATTCTACTTATGAAATGCTTAAAGTTGCTTATGATTATTGGGTGCCTATACAAAAGGTATTTAATATGCATAATGGTATCCCCGCTGATCAAATTGTTGATTCTGATTGGGATCATATCAAAGAGCTTACTAAATTTTTAGAATTTTTTTATTATGCTACAAAATAATTTTCTGCTATATATTATCCTACTGTTACACAAATTTTATGGTATATTTGTGGAATTTCTATTGTATTTGGTAAGTATAAAACTAATCCAACTTATGCACCGACCATTAATGAAATGATTACAAAATTTAAAAAGTATTTTTTCCCTATTCTCCAAGCTTATTTAATTTCTACTATACTTAACCCATCTTTAAAGTTAAAAGGTGCAAAGGGACTTGTTCGTAAAATTTATGAGAATTTAGTAATTACAGAAAATGAACAACCATCTCTCGAAGACTGCCAAGCTAGCATATATTCTTATGCTAGATCAATGTTTGATAAATATAAATCTATGGAAACAACAGGTGGTGAAACTGTTCCTTCTACTTCTAAATCTAGAGTAGAAGTTCTATGGAAAGATATGGATGATATAACAGGTTTTGATTCCTCTATTGATGATGAACTTGATTCTTATCTTAATCAAGGATTGGAAAGTATTAAAGACGAAGAAGGCAACGAACAACTTTTGGCATAGTGGCGGGAGCGTGGCAACGCTTTTCCAACACTTTCAATAATGGCCCGAGATATCCTGGCTATTCAAGCATCATCAGTAGCATCAGAGAGTGCTTTTAGTGCGGCAAGATTTCAAATCGAAGATCACAGACATTCATTAGCGGAGGACAGCCTAGAGATTTCCGTATTATTCAGAGATTGGATCAATTCCGAAAGAAGAAATCTTGGTTTTGAAAAATTAACCACTAGGGAAGAAGAAGAAGAAGAAGAAGAAGAAGAAGAAGAAGAAGAAGAAGAAGAAGAAGAAGAACAAGAAGAAGAAGAAGAATACAATGAGATACTTAGCACTGGGAGCGATGACGGCATGGAACTCATGGAACATCAATCAACATTGCCAATTCCAGAACAATGTCCGAGAGAAATCATAGATAAGTTACAACGAAGTTATATAGGAGCTTACAAATATTAGTATGATAAGTTGTAATTGGCTAATAAGAGGCCTAGTTCAAACAGAACCCTTCCTAGAAGGTGGCTGCGTAGATTAGGTGCTCTTCAAAAGAATTATATTTGTATGTTGGATTTGAAAGTTCTATTAATAAAATAGAAGGCTTTAAGCATTGAATTTTTTTTATGAGCTGTCTTACACTCTTACTTAGTTACTTAATGGCTTGAAATTATATTAAATAAATTATAAATCTATTATAAATTTATAATTACTAGAATATTTCATTATAAGTCTTTTGTTTTAATATTTTATAATTCTTTACTTAGTTTTCTAATTTCGGTTTAAGTTTTAAGTTTATTAAATAAGTCAAAAAACTAGCCATTGCAAACTTTAAAAACTTAGTCGTTATCCAAAAATAGTTGTTGCCAAACTTAATGCTTAAATAAAAAAAAATTCAAAAAATGGCACTTTTTGTCCCGCGATCCCGTCCTGTCCCAGCCTGTTTGTTAGCGGGATGGGACGGGATCGCCATTTCGTCCCGTTTGTCCCCTTTCGCCATCGTCCTGCCTAAATGTCGTCCCGTCTCATCTCGTCCCGTCCCGTTGGACAGCCATACATACAAGGGGCATCGATATGTCTGCTGAGATAGAAAGGGTGAAGACCCTAGAAGAGGAATCAACGGCCCTGCTTTCTTCTGATGGTGACTCGAGCAGTGGCTCAGAAGAGGATGAAGATGAAGGCGAGGTCCCCTAGGGGGAAGAGGCCGTCGAAGACCTGGGGGCCGAGGGCCTAGCCATTGAAGGCACAACCTCCAAGGTAGCCGTTGAAGGCACAACCCCGATGGACGATTTAGTTTTTATTTGTTCTCTTTTTTTTACGAGCTCCAAGCATGAGCCTTGTAAATACACCCCTGTGATTCCTTCAATATATATAAAAGGCCTTTTGTCTTTTGGCATTTCTCGTCCTTCTTTTGCTTTTTTGGAATAGACTGTGACGCTTGTTGATAGCTGGTCCAAAATTTTGGACTTCAAAATAAACCCTTAGGTTTTTGCTCTTGATGAGCAATCGGCAATGGCCGATAGTTGACCATTTTGAGCTCAGTCCCCGAGTCAAGTTTTGACTTGAGCTCATCAACCTTTAGGTTTTTCAATCGGCCTCGAGGCCTTTTAGGTAGAGGTGGCTAACGGGCCGGGTTAACCCATCACCGGACCGGCCCAGACTGGTTCAAACCGGGATCGGACCGGCCCGATTCATAGGGAGCCGGGTGGGGCTGGGTTAAGGGGTTAGGGGGGTTGAAACGATTTTTTTTTAAACGGGTAACCGGACCGGTCCAACCCGGTTTATATGAACAGTGCTTGAACTGGTTTAACCGGCTCGGACCGGACCGGTTCAATGGTCAATTTTTTTTTTTTTTTTAATTTTTAAAATACTTGTAACCCGGCCCGACCCCTTAAACCCCTACCCGTACGGGTTACTTTTTACCCGGATAAACTCGAACCCGTTAAACCCGTTAATAATTAACCATAACCGGCCCGCTACCCTAACCCGTACGGTTAAAAAAAAAAAGGTAACCCGGCCCGGCCCGGCCCACCCGTTAGCCACCTCTACTTTTAGGCTGGCGCTTAGGCTCTTACGCGTTGACCCTTAGGCTTGTTTTAGATTGACCCTGAGTCTCTTTAGGCTGGCCCTTGGGCTCTTACGCATTGGCCCTTAGGCTTGTTTTAGATTGGCCCTGAGGCTCTTTAGGCTGGCCCTTGGGCTCTTACGCACTGGCCATTAAGCTTGTTTTAGATCGGCCCTGAGGTTCTTTAGGCTGGCCCTTGGGCTCTTACGCAATGGACCTTAGGCTTGTTTTAGATCGGCCTTGAGTCTCTTTAGGCTGGCCCTTGGGCTCTTACGCATTGGGTCGGTACGACCTCTAATATGGCTATAGTTTTCCCTCGTTAAAGACTTTTTCGAAGTTTTGTGTTCGTCTGACTCTTCGACGGCTCGATAAGAACCTCGATTATGAGTCGATGTGTGACGATAGACGAGCACCTCGGGAGGTTCGCTCGAAGGCTGATTGTTTCGAAGCCTTTTCATTGTTTGGAGCTAATATGATCGAAGCTCTTTTGCTTATGCCGAGGGTAGCCTGATTAACCGGTTCTTTTTGAAGTAATTTCGAAGTATTCGAAGGCCTGTGATTTTATGGCAACGGTCGGACGTCTCTGGGTCGTGTTAGTTTGGCCGGAGCCTTATGACCATATTCATTGTGTTTGGCAGTAACCTTTTAGTCCCCGGGTGAGATAACCTCGGCGTCTATATCGAGGGTATGCCCTTTTAGGGGTCTTACAAGTTCGAATATATAGCCTAGGCCTTAATATCGAGGTTATGCCTTTTAAAGGTCTTACAAATTTGGGCATGCCTCGTTGAGGTCTTACAGATTTTGAGTTGCCTCATGGAGGTCTTACATCTTTTATGTTTCCTCATGGAGGTCATATATTTTTGTCGTTGCCTCATGGAGGGCTTATACTTTTTGAGCATGCCTCATGGAGGTCTTATACTTTGATGTTTCCTCTTCGAGGGCTTATGAGCTCGATGTTGCCTCACTGAGGGCTTACATGTTTGATGTTTCCTCATGGAGGTCTTATAAGCTCGATATTGCCTCATGGAGATCTTATCAGTTCGAGTTATTGGTGGCTCGATGAGCTGACTGTCGATGACAGTCCCCGAGTGTTCGGGAGGTTATTGGCCCTGGAGCCGTTTCTTGTGAAATTAGCAAACTTCTTTGAAGCACAAGGTGTTTTGATGATGAAAGATACTCCTTCGATTACTTGGTACAAGCATACATGTTTTCGCCATTGAGGGTTCGATTATTCTACGCGGACACGGTTCATTTGACCATTTGGTCCGATACATCATTCTTCTGTCGAGACCCTCTTTGGCATATTTCAATTTCTTCGAGGAGGTGATCTCCGGGGGGAATGGCCCCCCAGTATTTGAGGTTGATCGAAGAGGAGCCTTGAATACTTGTTGAGTTCTCCTTAGGTAGCATATAGATGTTGCCTTGTTAAAAACCTTGCCGGTAAAACCCTATCGGGATAAAACCCGATCGAAGGAAAAGAGTGCAATGCATGCTTTAAAACCCAAGGTCTTTGAGTTGAAGGATGACTTGGTGTCTTCCATCGGACATCTGTAAAATTTTGTGTGAGGCAAAAAATGGAAAGGGAAAAGGTTATACCTTAGCAATAATAACGTTTGAGCATTGATATGTTCCAATTGCTTGGAAGTTGCTCGCCTTCCATGGTGCCGAGTTTGTAGGATCCTTTGTCGATTACTCCGAGGATGCGGTACAGCCCTTCCCAGATCGGGCTTAGCTTCCCTTCATTTGGGTTTCGAGTGTTCAGGGTGACTTTTCTTAGGACTAAGTCCCCGACTCCAAAATGTCGGAGGTTTGTTCTCCTGTTATAGTATCTCTCGATCCTTTCTTTTTGGGCGGCCATTCGGACTAGTGAAGCTTCTTGCTTTTCATCTAGCAGTTCGAGGGTTGTGGTCATAGCCTCATTGTTTGAATCCTCGGTGGCATGTCAGAATCTGGCGCTTGGCTCTCCGACCTCGACCAGTATCAAAGCCTCGGACCCATACACCAAAGAGAACGGCGTTTCTCCTGTGCTCGATTTCGGAGTTGTTCGATATGCCTATAACACCTCAGGAAGCATTTCCCTCCATTTTCCTTTCGCATTTTCTAACTTCTTTTTCAAGTTTTGAATGATGGTCTTGTTTGTGGACTCGGCCTGTCCATTTGCACGTGGGTGGTAGGGCGTTGATAGGATCCTTTTGATTTTGTGATCCTCGAGGAACTTTGTTACTTTGCTTCTGATGAATTGCTTCCCGTTATCACACGTTATCTTGGAGAGGATCCCGAATCGACATATGATGTGATCCCAGATGAAGTCGATGACTTCTTTTTCTCTTATCTTCTCGAATGCCTGCGCTTCCACCCATTTTGAGAAGTAGTCAGTCATAAATAGAATAAATCTAGCTTTACCTGGTGCCGTTGGTAGGGGACCGGCGATTTCCATTCCCCACTTCATGAACGACCACGACGATAAGACCAAATGTAGCTGTTCACTGGGTTGGTGAATCATTGGTGCAAATCTCTGGCACTTGTTGCATTTTCGGACGAATTCTTTGGTGTACTTCTCCATGCTGTGCCAATAATAAACTGCTATGATCACCTTTCGAACTAAGGAATCGGCACCGGAGTGATTTTCGCAGGTGCCCTCATGGATTTCTCGGAGCACGTAATCAGTGTCCCCTGGTCCCAAGCATACTGCTAGAGGCCCGTCGAAGGTTCCTCTGTATAGAGTTCCATTTTCGTCGAGTGAAAATCAAGCTGCTTTGGTTCGCATGTCCCTTGACTCCTTTGGGTCCGTGGGTAGCTTCCCACTTCCCAAATAATCGATGTACTTATTTCTCCAATCCCATGTCAGGCTGGTGGAGTTGATCTCGGCATGGCCTTCTTCAATCACCGATTTGGATAGCTGAATGACAGCCCCGGGGAGTATGTCGTCTTCTTCGACGGATGATCCCAGGTTTGCGAGTGCATCGGCCTCGCTATTTTGCTCTCAAGGTATGTGGACCAGAGTCCATTCTTTGAAGCGATGCAATGTGACTTGAATTTTGTCTAAGTATCTTTGCATCCTGTCTTCCCGAACCTCGAAGCTCCCATTTACCTGATTTACCACCAGAAGGGAATCACATTTTGCTTCGATGATTTTTGCTCCTAGGCCTTTGGCCAATTCGAGACCTGCAATCATAGCCTCATACTCGGTTTCATTGTTAGTCAACTTTGCAATTTTTATAGATTGTCTAATCATGCCGTCCGTAGGTGGCTTCAGAACTATGTCGAGTCCGGACTCTTTCACGTTCAAGGCACCGTCAGTGAACAAGATCCATACCCTTGATGATGTGCCCGTTTTTAGTAGAAGTTCTTTCTCTACCTCGGGCACAAGGGCGGGCGTAAAGTCGGCCATAAAATCCGCCAAAATTTGGGACTTGATAGCCGTTCGGGGCTGATATTCGATGTCATACCCCCCGAGTTCGATGGCCCATTTGGCCAGTCGGCCTGATAATTCGGGCTTATGCAGTATGCTTCGAAGAGGATAGGTTGTCAAGACACAAATACGATGGCATTGAAAATAAGGCTTTAATTTTTGAGATGCACTTATCAAACAAGAGCTAATTTTTCTAAGAGCGGATACCTGGTTTCGGCATCTCCCAGGGTCCGACTTACATAGTAAACAGGGAAGTGCGTACCTTGTTCTTCCCGAACCAGCACGCTACTTACCACTACCTCGGATACGTCCAGGTACAAGTACAATGTTTCATCCTCCTTTGGGGTGTGGAGTAAAGGTGGGCTCGATAGATATCGCTTCAACTCCTCTAAGTCATGATGGCATTCCGGAGTCCACTCAAAACTGTTTTTCTTTTTGAGAAAGGAGAAGAAATGATGACTCATGTCCGATGACTTCGATATGAATCATCCCAAGGCCGCTATCCGTCTGGTCAGCCGTTGTACGACCTTCACATTGTTTACCACCGTGATTTCTTTGATGGCCTTGATTTTGTTGGGGTTGATCTCGACCCCCCTGTTTGACACCATGAAGCCTAAAAATTTTCCCGAAGTAGCATATCGTCAATGTAAACTTCCATGGATTTTCCTATTTGATGTTCGAACATCTTATTAACTAGGCGTTGGTATGTGGCTCCTGCATTTTTAACCTGAAGAGCATTACATTATAGCAGTATGTACCATACTTTGTGATGAATGAAGTCTTTTCCCTGTCATCGGGGTTCATCTGAATTTGATTATACCCGGAGTAGGCGTCGAGAAAAGTGAGGATCTCATGGCCAGCCGCGACATCAATCAAGCGATCAATGTTAGGCAACGGGAATGAATCTTTAGGGCATGCTTTATTCAAGTCTTTATAATCTACACACATTCTTAATTTATTCCCCTTTATGGGGACTACTACCACATTGGCCAACCACTCGGGATATTTTACTTCCCTAATGGACCCTATTTTTAGGAGTTTTGTTACCTCGTCCTTGATGAATGCATGTTTTACCTCGGACTGAGGTCTTCTTTTTTGCTTCACTGGTTTGAACATGGGGTCGGCGCTTAGCCAATAGGTGGTTATTTCCGGTGGGATCCCTGTCATGTTTAAATGGGACTAACCAAAGCAATCAATGTTGTTAATGGGAAATTGAATGAGTTTTTTTCTGAGTTCATGGGTTAACCCCGTTCCTAGGTATACCTTCCGATCTGGGAGATATTTGATCAAAACAGCCTGTTCCAGCTCTTCAATCGTTGATTTTGTTGTGTCCGATTCTTCGGGGGCAACGTAGGTTTGAGGAGTGAGGAAGTCCTCTTCATCATCCTCGGGGACCTGTTTTTCCTCTGGGTCCTCCGAGGTAGAGGATATGGATGTTGGTGCCACATCGTGCACCGCGAACATCTCCTTTGCCGCATGCTGCTCCCCGTACATTGTTTTTACACCGTCTTTTGTTGGGAACTTCATCATCTGATGAAGAGTTGATGGTACTGCTTTCACGCGGTGTATCCATGGCCTTCCAAGCAATGCATTGTACCTCATGTCACCTTTGATGACATGAAATTTGGTATTTTGAACTATACCAGACATGTTGACCGGGAGGATGATTTCCCACTTCGTTGCCTCGCTTGCCATGTTGAATCCATTGAGGATTCAGGAGCTGGGTACGATTTGATTGAGCAGTCTGAGCTGCTCCACCACCTTCGACCTGACTATGTTGGCCGAGCTGCCTGGATCCACAAGCACACGTTTAATTTGAATGTTATTCAAAAGAAAGGAAATTACCAGAGCATCATTATGTGGTTGAGACAAGGTCTCGATGTCCTCTTCACTGAATGCAAGAATTTCATTGGGCATGCATCTCCGAATTTGCCTTTCTGTTGTGGCGGATACTTTTGTCCGCTTGATCCCAGATCATTGAGGAACGTCGGTCCCTCCAATGATCATGTGAACGATGTGCTGAGGTTCTCCTGTTTCGTTCCTCATGTCTGCCTCTCTTTCTCGAAAGTGATTTTTAGCTCGGTCGCTGAGGAACTCTCAGAGGTTCCCTTTACTGATTAGTCAGGTCACTTCTTCTCTGAGCTGTCTGCAATCTTCGGTCCTATGACCGTGAGTACGTGATACTCGCATACCAGGTTAGGGTTACTCTGCGAGGGATCTGATAGTACGAGTTTTGGCCACCTGGTATCTTTGATTTTACCTATGGCCAATACGATGTCTGAAACATCAATGTTGAAGTTGTACTCAGATAGCCCGGGTGCCTCCACCGGTTCTGTGTGTCTGTCGAACCCGGCTTTGTTCACGAGTCCCCGAGAATTCAGACCTCGATCCATCCTTCGATCGTTTCGAGGTATATTGCGCCTCGGGCGTTTCTTTGATCTTCGGTGTACGGTTGGTACCTTTCCTTGCTTGGCCTCAGTTTTCTCTCTGGGAACCTTGATTCCTTCGCTAAGATCCTGCTAGGATACACTGAGCCCGAGGGGGCTCCCAGTTGGTCGTCCTCGACCCTAATCTTTGACTAATACCGGTTGTGGACATCCGCCCATACTATCAGATCCCTCTCCATGATTCTCAGGACCGTTTTTTTCATGTGCATTCACTGAGTCAAGTCAAAGATTCTTGGACAAGAAAAAATATAACGAATAACTGGTGTTTTCAGTAAACCAGCACTAAAACAATCACTATTATTTTTATCCCCAAGGTGGGCGCCAAACTGTTTACCTTGAAAATGGTAGTTACAATTATATTTGATTTTGTGGTTCTAAAAATATGTGATTTATTTTAATACCAGTTGTTAGGCAATAGATGCTAAGTGTGAGTTAGAGAAATGAGATAAGAGCAAAGGACAGTGGTGTTATGCAAACCAAACAGTCGTAAGACGAGGTCTCGAGCTGGCCGAAGCTGGGCCTCGGGGTCGAGCTAGTATGCCTAACTGGGGGCGATCGACGAAGAAATAACAGCTTAGAGGGCCTCGAGGATAGCCTATTACGATCAATAATAAGCAATAAATGAAGAACAATTAATGAAACACAATAAATGGAAGCAACAAATCAATGGAACAATTGTAGAGTATGTTTAAGTTAGAGAGCAGAGAATGTTCTTGTTCTTGTATTGAATATCATGTGTGACCAAAAAATGATAAGGGTCCTCTTTATATAGGAGGGGGAATCCCAACATTGTACATGTATAATTATTAGAAAGAAATATAGCCGGTACAACTATTTAATGGTCCAGTACAGACTTGTACTATTCTCGCAGGCGTTGTCAGCTTTAACCACGTATTTTTGGGAGTTTCCTACCTTTCCGTGACGGTCTTCGATCTTTATGCTGTCTCGAGGTATATCGATCCCTCGATATCGTTCCTTGAGGAATGCACCTCGGGGTTGATCCTCGGTTTCTGCTCTGATCCCATCGGGACCAGGCTCGGAATGTCGTAGAGACATCAAAATCGACCAATCCCGGTTTTGACCGTATACATAGGCGTATCCCCAGGATCAACAAGCTCTTCTAGTTAAATTCTACAAAGAAACCCAGCGTATGGGAGGAAGAAGAAGATTTATAAAGTAGGTTTAGAAAAAGTGTCTTTAGCTCTCCAAAGATCATGTTTATATAGGTGTTGCTCCAACGGTTAGTTTGACTCTATTAATTGTTAAATAACTTACTAAATAATAAGTATATGTAAATAATATTATAAAGAGAAAAGTTTTCCAAAATCAAGATCTACATTAACTTTTGAGATATTACTAATTTTCCAACAATCCCCCACATATCTCAAGGGATATAAAAAAATAAATAGTAAACAAAGAAAGAAAGAGAGTATAATTGATGGTTTTTGGGTATAATAAAATTCGTATGGTGTCTTATAGACTATGAACCAGATATAGACAAAATAAGATTTAACTTATAGAATATTTGGTGAAGTTGATAACTTCTATGAACCATAGGAAGAGACATAATTTAATAGTGCATATTTGATCAACTAATGATTTGTTATTACCCGTATGAACCTACTTCATGGGATCTCCAATCACATAGGTTAGGTTAACATCATTGTTGATACATCTCACGTTGGCAAAAGTCTCAACCCCTCGATGTTTCGCTTCTAAGACAAAGGATCGGCTAAATCCTCTTTTGACTACACATAATATGTATAAATATTTCTCTCACTAAGCAATTGCTTTATGACATTATATCTTAAAAAAATGTGTCCATTTTTCTCATTGAAAGATTTATTTTCTTACGATTTGTATTGCGCATTGGCAATCACAATTCAACGACAAAACTATAATCGGTTTAACTCGCCAAGAGCTTGCTTAATCAACCTCACTTTCACGCAATTTTAATACCACAACACCCACCAAAAGGTGATCACACAGTCACTATTGAGCCTTTCTCATCTGAATCAGAGATTCAATATCATCATTGTATCTTTCAGAGAAAATTCACATACAAAATACTAACTCATAGTACCTCTCAAGTAAGGCATAAAATTATCTCAAGTGAAATAAAATTTGACTTCTGTACAAGTGCCTTTTGAATTATTTTTCAACACATAAATACTTATTTTCTTTTCGTTCTTCCACATTCAAGTACCAATGTAAGAATTTCTTAATATAGAAGCAACTTTAACTTCTACAGAAATATCTCAAATCAAGAGGAAACGAGTCATAATTCAATGATTTCTTCACCTCAATGACTAAGAGACCCGAAGCAACATAACTTTTCAGAGCCAGAAATACAACATATATTTGATCTTCCAATACAATTTTTTTGCCACAAACAAATCTCAATTTTGTAAGGCATCATTATAACACTAATAAATATTTTTTCTCACATTTTTCCTTCTGAGGTTCACGCTATATAACTCTTGACACCATGGTCCCCCACATTTTCGAAACTTTCATGTTAAGGAGTGTTGATACCCAATTTTTCCCTCATATATTTCAAATATACATATATACTTTCAAATAGTGTGTGTGCATCATCAAGTATATTTCCTAATTTTTCTACAATTTTAGAGATTTTAAATCAATTTGTTCCCATACTTTATTAAATAAATAATCATTAATTGCATCACAAATAATTTTTATGATGATTTTATCATCTAACTTCATCATTTATATCCATATCAAGCTTTAAATATTTTTAGCGCATTTATTATAATTACATTTGCATTTTAGGCTAAAATTGCATATTTTGTAATAATAGCCCATATATACTTATGATTATTTTACTAATGCAAAAATAACTTTTTATGATTTTATAGTAATAAATAATTGTTGTTAACCATTTTTAGGCACAAATAATATTTTTTACTATTTTATTTATCATTTTTATAAATTATTTTATCAATTAAATTGGGTATTTAACTAATAGCCCCTAAATTCCTCTATTTTTTGGACCTAGGCTACCCAAACCAGTCCAATACCCAAAAATACATTAGCCCAATACCCTAGCCCAAACGAATAAAACCCATCTGCCTAACTCGGTCGCGACCGGCCAAAATAAACCCGACCCAACTCCCTTCCCCCCCCCTTTTAACTAACCCATACCCCAACCCTAACCCCATTTTCACCCGTCCGCCGCCCGAATATCCTCTCATCTCTCTCACCTATGAACCCTAATCCGCTGTCACCCAAAATCCCCTTTAAAATCCCCTTTCTAATGGGATTTCTCTCTTATTTCATTAACATATTAGCATCTCCTTGCTAATGGTCAGTTTGTTATGGTGTTACTTAGTACTTGCCTAAACATGACAAGTACTATCTCTCCGATTCTGTCATATTTCTGGTACTTAGACTATATTCTGTTTGATTTTGTATTATACGAGTCCAATATTGCTTAGATTTATGGGATCTACGCCTTTCCTAAAAAAACTAGGTTTACCGATTTTTTCTCTTAAATTGATTTCAAAGTTGATTTTGTAACGACCCAACCGGTCGTTTTGCATATTCGGACCCCGTTCCCTTAAATAAGACTTTCTGTAGCGGCTTATTGTGATTTCTGACTTGCGGGGACAGGTGGTTCGGGATTTGGAAGTGTTTGGAATAGTATAGGAACACTTGGTTCCTTAAGATTGAATTTTAAAGCCAAGTTTGACTTCGGTCAACATTTTGAGTAAACGGAATTGGAATCAAGTTTCGACGATTCCAATAGCTTCGTATGGTAATTTCGGACTTGTACGTATGTCCGGAATGGGTTTTGGATGACCCGAGAGCGTTTTGACGCCAAATAGCGAAATAGAGTTTCCTTAAGTTTGAAATTTGGTTTGGAACGTGATTTTATGTTATCGAGGTCCGAACGGAATTTCGAGACCGGGAATAGTTCCGTTGTGTCATTCATGACTTGCCTGCAAAATTTGGTGCATTTTGAGTAGTATAGGTCGGTTCGGCGCATTGAAATCGAATTCAAGAACTTAGAAATTCTTAAGTTTGATTCTAGGGGGGGTTTTGAGGGGTGATTTTGAGATGTAGCGTTGTTTCGGGTGTTTCAAAGGCTCGAGCGAGTCCGTATTATGATTTAGGACTTGTTGGTATAATTGGACGGGGGCCCGGGTGGTCCCAGGTGCCTCCCGGACACCACACGAGGCCAAAAACCAGCTGAAAATGCAGCTGGTGCACCTGATCTGGTGTGACCGCAGGTGCGGATTTAATTCCGCAGGAGCGGAACCGCAGGTGCGGTCTCCAACTCCGCAGGTGCGGGCCCAGCCTTTGCCGTCCAACTCCGCAGGTGCGAGCTCCAGCTCGCAGGCGCGAGACCGTAGGTGCGGTCCTCGAGCCGCAGGTGCGGAACCCCTGTAGGCCAGGCAGTGCACTTTCACTTAAACACTGGATTTCCTTCATTTCTTCCAGTTTTCACCACCATTGAAGACTTGAGAGCTTGGGAAGAACTCTCCACCACCTAGCTACTAAGAGGTAAGTAAATTCTACTTAAATGTTAGATTTTTACACCAAAACTTAGGTAGATTAACATTTAAATAAGGGAAATCAAAGGGGTTAGAGTGAAAACCTAGGGTTGATGAACTTTAAGGAATTTCACCACTTTTCTACCACGAAATCATATAAAACTTACATATTAATGATCCTTAGGCTATGGGTGAGTATTATCTTCAAAAAATTTCGGAACCCGAGCATGTGGGCCCGGGGGTGTATTTTGGGATTTCTTCAAGAATAGTGAATTTACTAAATAAGTAGGAGAATTTCCATACCTTGAGCATGCATTGACATGTTTATATATCATTTGATTAATTGCAAGTCCTCGGGTGTAAAGTTTGGAGTTTCGGGCGCGTTCTTGGCCGGGAAGTTGATTCTACGCGAGGTGAGTGTCACGACCCGAACCTGGGGGCGAGACCGGCACATAGTGCCTGACCAATCCTTTCGTACAACCTTGAAACTAAGGGACTCTGAACATATGATGTCATACTTTGGCCATGGGCCACATTGCAAGACAACTGCGAATGCTGACTAAATGTCAGTATAAAACTGGGCCAACAAGGCCATCATAATTATTACAGCTGACAAACCAACCAAATGCACATACAAGGCCTACAAGCCCAACATACTGCACTAACTGATAGGATATGTCTACAAGCCTCTACTGATGGATATACTGTGATCGGAACAGCTTCCCGACCTACTCATAACATATATATATATATATATATATATATATATATATATACAAGATGTACACAAGGTTCTAGACCCGGCAACTCCGAAAGGCATGGAGCTTACCGATCAAGCTGAACTCGGGCAACACTTAATGAGGAGGCCTACCCGTCTTTCTATCTGAACCTGCAGGCATGAAATGCAGTGTCCCCAGGCAAAAGGGACGTCAGCACGAATAATGTACCGAGTATGTAAGGCAATATACTGAAAGCTGAAACTGAACTGATAATATAATAATTGCAGGTAGCTGGAAGTCAAAGATAATCTAATGATATGCTTACCTGACTGACTCAATTCTCTCAATATAATAAGTAAAATAGTTTTCCGACCTTATAAGGCTCGGTATACATATATAACTGCTCTGCCGTAGTAGGCTCGCTCATAGGCCCTCGGCCATACTAGGCTCTGTATATATCTTACCATCTGATCAGAGGTTGCCCAATAGGGGCTTGCCCATCGATTATAGCTCGATGGTAATGAAAATACTTTTAATACAGTATATAAAAACTCTCTACTCTCTTGACTGGAATAAAGAAATACTCAATTGAATATGAAGTCCCGATAAAGGAATATTGTAACTTGCGAGACTAGCAAAATATACGTAAATTCAGGAATATGAACTTTTCTTTGTGCTTCGTTATCAAAATTGTGTAATGATAAGATCATGCCAAATTGAAAGAAGGGCTTAGCCTTAACATACCTGGAGTAGGGAAAACTCCGTATAATATTCTTGAGAAAGATTATACCGGGATTTCTTTGAATTGCATTTCCCTTTGAAACATTAGCTTGATACGTATATGGAAACTGGCATATGTTGATGGATTCCTATCATTTTAGTGATTCAATCAACTATTGATGTGATGGCAATTCCTCCCTACTCTCGGGCTAGGTAAGAGCGAAAAAGGGTGTAAAAGGTGTAAATATAGTTAACCTTTGACCTTATCTTCGATTTAATTTTTGAGTGGAATTCAGCATTCCACCCTTGCATGTGCTCTCAAAATTTTAGATGGAGAACTGACTTCATTTGTTTTGACTCTAAGGGGACATGATCTCACGTCAATAGAGGCTCCAAATTCCCTTACTAAGTGGACAGTGTTATTTCCCTAATATGTGTAGGAAGATGGTTTCTTTCATTAAAGAGAGTGGGCCCTACTCATTGTATGACTAAGCCACATAGTCATTTTAATTGTGCCACCTTCCTTCAAATAATATGAGTCACTTGGTGACTTTATTAATCATTTCATGGGCTGCTATGTGGGGCCTTTGTCCCCACTTATTCGTTATCCACAAATCCTTAAGTACATGGTTAATCTTCCGTTAAACCAATAATTAACCAATTATCCACATAATTAAGAATTATCTTAAATTACTTAGAATATTACTCCCTTTTAACAACATTACTATCATGGTCATGGGGTACCTTGTATGGTACTAGTCCATAAATACCGGGTATTTTAACTCGGGCCATATTTTATCCCAAAATGTCAAACTTCGACGAAATTCATTCTCTTCGATTTGCTTACCCTCTCACCTTCACGAATTTACTCATCACTCGTTTGAAATAGCATTATGCTTATAATCTCAAAATAATCTCATTCCCGAACTTACATCGATTAACTTATGACGAAACTTTCACGTACGAAAACATGGGGTGTAACATCATTCCCCCCTTTGGAACATTCGTCCTCGAATGTTGACTGATGCACATATACTTTTCATAACATATGTCTTCTGAATACTTTAGTACTCCTCTTGCCATATAGGGAACTGTTCTGTGAATGACTCCCAAAGGCCAAGGCATTTCTTCATTTAGGCCCTTTTCTCAGACCACGACTCGTGGTCGGAATCCTATCTTGTTACTGTTGCTACCTTCTATCATGCAGCCTGTACGAA
The DNA here is from genome assembly GCA_005239495.1 of Nicotiana undulata. Lineage (NCBI taxonomy): Eukaryota > Viridiplantae > Streptophyta > Magnoliopsida > Solanales > Solanaceae > Nicotiana > Nicotiana undulata. Next base: position 45,213 of record ML297775.1, read on the forward strand.
TCTGACCTTGTAAGTGCGCCTATCCGACTCTTCTATCCTTTTTCCTATAGCTTTTAGCCCATCTCTAGGCCTCACTTTGTAAACATATGTAGAGCTTGACAAGATGTTCCTCTGGGCATCTATAGTTATACTGAAGTCCTTCGCTCTGTACTTTGTTGAACTTACGAATATTTCTATACCTTATTTCATAGATCTCTTTATCCATCCGTGTGACTTTACTGCGTCAAGATAGGTCATATTATACTGTATTCTCGTTACAAAGTCCTACTACCAAATTCCAGGTTACTTTCATTGCCTATCCAATATGTATAAAGTCCTTTAATGCTTCCACATTACTGTTCATCTTAAGAACGACAGCCTAATCTCATCTCATAATTTATAACTTTTATCCATCCATTGTTGATTCACCTCAATATTGATCTATAATCTACCCCTGATAACATAACCTTTTATGTAACACTGCCGCTAGGGTTCACGTTTCATCAAAACATCTGAAATGATTAGACAGATCCACCTGGGGCGATACCATGCTTTCATAACCGTATCTCACAGCATCCCAATATGATTCGCCTTACGTGAGTATTTTAATCATGTCCAATTCATAAGGTCCCTTTCTTTTCTTCGGTAGGCCATTACTCAATCGAAGGCTCAAACGTCATCCTTTATCTATCACAATTGCACCCTTATTCTATTACCAGGGCAGCATTCCATCTCTTCTAAATGCTATTAGTCTTAGACTCTTTTTGAGTCCATTTAAGTTATAGCGAGCTTTGTATAACTTAGAGAAACCACATGCTCTTCTTGTTTTCATGGGCTTAATCTTGAGGACTTATCCATTTTCGTTACCTTCTCACTCACTCGTTCTTATCCGTACTCCTCTCTTCTAGGACCTTGTCGCTTCACCATACAATAGCTTGCGACCTATACATATCTATTTATATTACTTGCAACCTTTCAACTTGCTTGCATCATAGATTTCCTTATGTCATTTTTAAACATCAAGCGAGACATCACATCGTCTCTAATTCTTCTTTACTCTATTAAGTAGATCTCTCGGTACCTGGAACCCATAGGCTGTAAGATATGCCACTGTCGACATTGCTATTGATACCGAATCCCAGCGCGTCTAGCCTTCTATCCGAAGTATGGACTATTTCCAACCTTCTGCATATGAGTATCTTGTACATTGTTCACTTTTACTTTACTTACCCTAAAATCTCGCATCACATCTTCTATTTCTTTTATGACCTCCCTTTCACATATGTATAATTCACATCCACAACTTGAAGCCCTATTTACTTGCACCTCTGGTTCATACACAATTCGATGGAAGCTTCATACTGACTTCTTATGAGGCTGGTATTCTTCAATTGGTTTCATCGTAGAGCCGTTATGGCTAGTGTACTATCTCTCTTATACCTCTGCTACTTAAGAGTGATCCTAAGGTCTCTAATTCTCTTGGTCCCTCCTGTTTTGCTTAGTCGATGTAGCTCTTTAGTTTCATTTTCTTTCTGATCAGCCTTTATGTAGGCTTAAGCCATCTTCCGCTCTGCGGCTCGTGATATTGTTTTAGCCCTTCCATGGATGCTATGGAATGTTCAGGATACAATTTTCTAACAATTCAATCCTTTGTCTATGACCTGGACTCAATTCTATCTTTTAACCTATATCGGAGTCTTCTACGACTGTATGGTTGTCAACATATATGCTGCATGGCTTATCCGAACTCTTAAGTATGTTGTAACGTAACTAATTCGGGATCAATGATCGAATAATTCCTTCCGTTCCTTCTCAGCTTCCTTTAAATGTAAGCTATTATTTTCCCTGGTCTTTCTGCCTCCTTGTTGCGTGCCTACTTAGCTTGTCTTAGTTCCCACATGCCGGAATTTTCATGCAACTTCATATGATCTCGAGTATTACTTTTGATTTTACTTCCCGTCCATTAGCCTCGGTAGGTTCCTCTTTCCTTTGGAGTGCTTACAATGTTGTTGTGAGACTGTTGTTACACGACCATTTCCTCTTTAGGTCGTTGTGCTTATGTTGAAGCTTTCTTCCTTAGTTCCTCAGCTAGTCTTTCATTGTAATACTTAGGGAAGACTCTCTGACTCTTGTAAAGATGCGAGCTTATTACATCATATACTCGACAGACCTTATGATGTCCTTCCTTGCCTATACTTATCCGTAGTTACTTATCTCCACGCCCTTGTGCTCGTATGGTTGTTTCTGAACTGATATTTTGACTGCCTTCCCAGTGGCACTTTCTTTTATCCCCATAACACTCATACGGTGTCTTTAGCTACCTTGACTCTTATTTTAATATATCTCAAGTATTATAATGATGTTCTTCGAGGCTGAACTCTCCATGTTGGGTTCTGCTTTTTTTATCTCACACGATCTTATGACTCGTTTGTAACCTCCTGTTTAGCCATAACTGGGATCTTCCTGACCAATTACTAACTACTCGTTGGCCCATTCTCACATTAATATTCCTTGTAATCTTTCTTGGGTTATTTCCTTTGTCTTAACTTACGTCTCACACTGGCTCCTTATTTATTAATAACAGCTCGGGCAAGAACCTTTACTTCATCTCCTTGACGTCGTGCTTGCACAATATTCTTGAATCGTAGCATATCTGTAAGATTTGGATAAGTTCCATCTCATTCCTCTTTCATTTATCGCATTCTTCCTTTACCATTCCATAAACACTAGAACCACTTAATTCTGGCTTAATGCCACATTACTCCATATTCCCCCCTTTAGGGATGTATTAAAAACTAAATCCACGAGGATCTACCTATATATTTTACCTCTTCATCTTTGGCGTCGTTTCTCAACATCAATGGTCCTTACTCGTCTTGCGGCAATTCTTCTGCACCAAGGATGACAAATTCCCTTACTCGCGAGGGTGACACTTAGCGTAACTTGTACCTACAGTCCCTTAAGCTTAACTTTGCTTACATTACTTGCTTTAGGGAAGCGTCTTCCAAAATTACCATTCTCTGATTTTCTCTTGAATCTTCTTCTGTTTTCCATTCTACTACCGCTGGAACGAAATAATTCTCATGATGCCGACTATTATCAAATCACTCAATCCCTAATTCATGTTTAGTTTATCTTGCTCACCAATCCATATTGGTTTCTATTATTCTGGGGTTTTAACTCTTCCTTCAGGTAGTCGCGTTGAAGTCACGTACTTATTTATTGAAATGAGTATATGACTTTATGGACTATACTCTTTTGTTGTCTCAAAGACTATCACCTCTTGTCTTTTCCTTTACTTGATGACTTTATGGACTATACTCTTTTGTTGTCTCAAAGCTTATCACCTCTTGTCTTTTCCTTTACTTGACTATAGATTTTGTAATACTGTATCATTTTGATCTACCGTTTTCATCCACGTATCATATCATACTCATAATGCATTATTAACTCTCTTCTTACTTCCCACTGATATTTATATCTATTATTTTTTTCCAAAAACTTGAACAAGACATTCTTGTGCTTTTAGCTCCCCTCGCTCCACCTACTGGCTCTTCAGGTTGCCTAACATTCTTTCTCTACTAGAGATGGGAGCAATACCAAAGTAATATTTATCCCTTCGAAAATGCCTACCAACGCATACTTTCTTTCTCGTGTAAGAGGAGACATATTGAAAGTATGAATCAGTATATGTATTTCTTAGAATTGTTATGAGGAAGTAAGTAGTTGCATATTTGCCGTAGTATAGTATCTTCTGGTCCTTCTCGAGTCCTGTACCTTTCTGTGCCATGATACCTTTTAATAATACCTTTACTGTTTCAAAAGATGACCAAATGCGGACCAATAATATTCAGGAAAAGATGTCACAATTGTGCACTAACTTGGCAGTGCAAAAACAAATAAGAGTGGCTTTTTGTTTGTTTCCCATGTAGGAGGCATTTACTTCATAGAACCAGCCATCTTTATTGTAGATTCTCTAAATATAAGTTTTAGTAGAACTCCAAAATGTCCTCCTTGATCTCCTCTATTTCGTTCTTTAATACTCCATTGACGTCCAATCTCCCAATGTAATTGTATTAAAACCATCCATTCATCAATTTGGGTTACTCTAACCGCAACCAGATCCTACTATCCTGTCTTTCTCTTTAAACCATATCCGTTAGCTCCCATAGAGCATGACTGAGATAGGTGCGGCCGATCGTGCGTACATCTATTACTATTGTAGGTAATTCAAAATGCTTATATCTCCCTTCCTGAATGGTAAATAAGGAGAATCTTTATTAACTGGGTACCTTGTACCCTTCTTCACCTCGCTTCTTTTAATTGTTACAACTTGTCTCTAACTTTCGACTCCGTTATTCCTTTTTACCGTAAGACAAGATAAGTATTCAAGAACCGTACACCTTTTAGTATACGCATGATCACCTGAAGACTTCTCATTTACTCATCATAAACAATATGCAAAAATCGAGTTCCTCTAACTCAACACTTTCACAACTATATCTCTTATCGATCATATTTCTGAAGGTAGGCATCGTCTTATTACGAATAGAAGTTCGGAATTTGAATTCTTATAAATCAACTTTACCACATGATCTAGAGTAAGAAGAAAGAGTGACAGTCCTAAATGCCTTGTAGCCTCCTGCTTATAAGTGTGGTGCACGACACACCCATAAACAAGACTCTACTAGACACGACTTGTAGACTCCCTAGGAAAGAACTGCTCTGATGCCACTTTTGTCACGACCCGAACCTGGGGGCGAGACCGGCACATAGTGCCTGACCAATCCTTTCGTACAACCTTGCAACTAAGGGACTCTGAACATATGATGTCATACTTTGGCCATGGGCCACATTGCAAGACAACTGCGAATGCTGACTAAATGTCAGTATAAAACTGGGCCAACAAGGCTATCATAATTATTACAGCAGACAAACCAACCAAATGCACATACAAGGCCTACAAGCCTAACATACTGCACTAACTGATAGGATATGTCTACAAGCCTCTACTGATGGATATACTGTGATCG
>ML297776.1:1615-25442 GCA_005239495.1 Nicotiana undulata
AATCCGAAGCCGAAGCCGAGCCGAGCGAGCGACTATTAAAATAAATATTTAATAACATTTCTGTTAATATTTACTATTAACAAATAAATTTGGTCCAATAAATAATCTCTCGATCGATTTGACCGAGGCCGAGCCGAGCGAGCGATGACGACGACGACGGCGCGAGGCTTGCTTTCTTCTCAACTCTTTATTAGCTAGAAGAAGAGCAATTTCTTATATACCCATCAAAAGTCTTTTCCTCTTCCTATGTGGGACAATTAAGGAGGGAAACTCAAATATTACTCAAATATTTCATTTCCCCTCCATTTTCCATTCACCCATTTTAAGCATTAATATATCATTAATTACTTTAAAAAATCTCAAACACATCTTCTCAACGAGGAATAGGTAAGTTTAGTCTAAGTCTAAGATGGTTAAAGCGAGTTGAATCAATAAATAAGTTTGGTCATAAATTTCACAAAAAGGTTATGTTAGATTGTTCACCACTCCATATTTTCTCAGGTTTCCCAAAAATTACTTTGTTGGTACTAATAAAAGTGAAAATATGCATGGAAAATCTGGTTTGCATAAATATTAATAATTATTTTATTAATGATGTGAAGGAAACTTTTTGTTCTTATACCGGGCTAAGTTCTACCATTTCCAGCACTTGCACTTTAATTTGTCCTTGAACTAAGGTGATTTATAGTCATTAATCAACCTTTTTGAATACTATTTCACCAGTCTAATTATTTTCCAACGACGGCTAACATACCTTTCTTTTCAAGCCGTCCTCTTTTGGCAAAAAATCTTATGGATCGCATTCTAATTTCTTTTTTATATTGTATTATTTTCTAGCCTTCTCATCCTATTTACATAACGACAAACACCTGAGAATTTGGAAATTAATATAGATATACAAGGCTTTAGCTCACCATCTTTCAAACTTGAGGATAAGACTACAAGTTTAAAAGGCTATTAATAATTCGTGGGAACTTAATTATATGAATTTTTCTTAAAGCAAAACTCAAGCTCATTTGTGAACTAGTCTAAGATTAGCAAAAGGTCTTAATCTAATCTAGGTTTATTAGATCCCATTTGGGCCTCAATTTGTTTCTGTATTCCACAACATTCTGGCTCCACCATATATAGCCTAATGACGTCTTGAATAGTTGTTTCTTTGTCTAGTCTTCACTTTATTAATCACATCGCGATCACTTCATTGCATTCCCACTCTACGGAATATTTGTCTTCAATGGAACAATTACAACTTTATTGATGTATGCAGTTTGTATATTATTGTTTTCAAATAGGGTTTGTGTCGAGCGCTTGTTCTCATTTTTTTTAAATCATATTTGGTTTTCTTATTTTTCAATGTTGGGTTTTGTTAGTAAAAACAAAAGATATGTGAACGGAAAATGGTGGAAAAAGAAATAGAGGGAAATAAAATTTTGAATTAGTTCATTTTACAAATGAACTTTGTCCCTCGTTGGATAGGAGGAGGAAAATTCTTGTGCTTATATATGGAAGCACTTCTTTTAGCTCTTAAAGAGTTGAGAGAAGAGCAAGCCGGCGTCGTCGTCGTTGTCAGTCGCTCGGCTTCAGATTTGGTCAATTTATATAATCATACTTGGAAATTGATTGATCTTCCTCCAGAAAATAAACCTTTGGGTTCTAAATGGATTTTCAAAAGGAAAATGAACGTTGATGGTACAATTGACAAATATAAGGCAAGATTAGTTGTTAATTAAAGGGTTTAGACAACGAGAAGGTCTTGATTACTTTGACACATACTCGCCGGTAACAAGGATTACATCTATCCGAGTGTTAATAGTGTTAGCCGACGTGTATGGCCTTCAAATCCATTAGATGGATGTAAAGACGACTTTTTTAAATGGAGATTTGGAGTAAGAAATCTATATGGAATAACCCGAAGAATTTGTAGTTTCCGGAAAAGAAAAGAAGGTGTGTCGACTTGTTAAGTCACTTTATGGACTAAAACAAGTACCAAAATAATGACATGCGAAATTTGACCAAACAATATTGTCAAATGGTTTCAAGATCAATGAGTATGACAAATGTGTTTACATTAAGAATACTCCAAATCAAATAGTCATTGGTTGTTTTTACGTGGATGATATGTTGATAATGAGTAACGACATTGCTAATATAAATGCTACTAAGAGCATGCTTACTAGTAAGTTTGATATGAAAGACTTAGGAGTTGCCAATTTAATTTTGGGAATTAAGATCCTTCGGACTCCTCAAAGTCTAGTTTTGTCCCAATCTCATTATATTAAAATGGTACTTGAAAAGTTCAAATATTTGGACTTTAAAGAAGTAAAAAATGCCAATTGATTTAAACTATACTCTTGTAAAGAATAAAGGTCAAAGCAAGTCTCAATTGGAATATGCTCGAGTGTTAGGAAGTTTTACGTACATTATGAATTGTACACGACCTGATATAGCTTGTGCGATAAGTAAGATTAGTTGATACACAAGTAATGCCGACCAAGCTCAATGGATAGCAATGAAACGATTTTTGGGATATTTGAAATATACCCAAGACTATGCATTGCATACAATAATTATCCCGCAATTATTGAGGGATATAGTGATGCAAATTGGATCACCGGATCAACGAAATCAAAATCCACGAGTGGATAACGCTTTTACCATTGGTGGGGGAGCATTGTCATGGAAGTCGTCCAAACAGACATGCATCGCTCGCTCCACAATGGAGTATGAGTTTATAGCTTTAGACAAGGCCGGTGAAGAAGCTGAATGGCTCTGGAATTTCTTAGAAGACATTCCATTTTGGCCTAAACCTTTGGCACCGGTATGCAAACATTGCGACAGTCAAGCGGCAATAACAAGGGTTGGGAGCGTTATGTATAACGGGAAATCTCGTCACATTCGACGAAGGCATAATACTGTTAGACAACTACTCTCTATTGAAATTATCACAATTGATTATGTAAAGTCAAAAGATAATGTATCGGATCCACTTACAAAAGTCCTACCTAGAGATACGGTTGAGAAGTCATCAAAGGGAATGGGACTACAGCCGAGCACAAGTCACTGTGGCGGTAACTCTACCTTTAAGACTGGAGATCCCAAGATCTAAGTTCAAGAAGATAAAAAAAAGACATTAGTGACGGTTCAACATTATCAAATAAAATTTTGGTCCATTCTCACGATGAAGACAATGTTCAGTTCAAGGATAAAGCTTTATGGCTTTTTAATTATTTCTAAATTTGATACGGGGTATATCAAATAGTGTATCTATGGGGTAACACATTTAGGAATCACTTATGTAAGTGTGAAGTGTAAGTCGCTTCAAGGAGAATGTTGTAGAGCCAGTTCTCTATGCACTTATGAAATCAGGCGGTGTTCATGGCTGAAACGACACAACAATGAGAACCGAAGACGGTTAAGGGTTGATTGTGTGGCGTATGGGTGTCAAGGTATACACCAAAGTTCGACGGTTTAAAGATATCAAATTTACATATTGATCGAGTATATCTGACATATGTTCACTACGGAAAGTTCAAAGGGAAACCTACTTATCCAGACGCGATTAATCCTTACTTGTGAATCACGCCATTTTTTATGCATATTTGTTTCGGATAGCCATTCCTCATTCATGTGGAGGATTGTTGTGTTTTGTTAGTAAAAACAAAAGAGGTGTGAATGAAAAATGGTGGGAAATGAAGTTTTGAATTAGTTCATTTTACAAAGGAACTTTGTCCCTCATTGGATACGAAGAGGAAAAATCTTGTGCTTATATAAGGAAGCACTTCTTATAGCTCTTAAAGAATTGAGACGAGAGCAAGCCTCGCGCCTCCGTCGTCGCTCTCTCTCTCTCGTCTCGGATTTTCTTCGGCTTCGGCTCGTGCTTCATATTTGGTCAATTGATTTGATTGATATTTTTTTGGACAAAATTTATTTTCCTTTTTCATCATTCAATATCTTCTTTTCTAATATATTTTTTGCGGAAAAATATAAATTTGGAAGATCGCGGAATTATTCCAACGGTCGAGTTCGCGGCTAAACATTCCATTCAACAGAAATTTAAATAATTTCTACTGAATAGATGCCTTATCAACGAATAGGCACATTTGATCCTGTTGGGACTCAAATTTCTTGGCTATAAATGGAGAGGCTTAGCCTTATTTTCCACCACCGAAATCTGAACATTTCTCCCCTCTATCTTTTGCATTTTGCATTTTTTTTCAAAAAGAAAACGTAAACATTTCAGTGTTTGAGTTTTGTATGTATGTAGAAGGATCAACAACACTATTTGTGACCTCCACAATCTCATTCTGATCAGACTCAACGGCAGCACTGTGATCAGCAGTTGGAGCAGCTGTTTGAGTAGTAACATCACCACTTTGATCAGCTACAGTATTGTGATCAGCTCTCAACACAACACTTTGATCATTTGAGCCATTGGCTGCAACATCATCATAGTCATCTCCCAACACTTCCCCTACAACAGTAGAGTCTGATGAACCAGACTCATCCTGTGATTCAGAGAAAAATTCAAAGAAGGTGTCCATATGACTAGAGTCATTTGGTACACTGTCAGTCTTGTTTTCCTGCACATAGGGAAGTGTTAGTTCATCAAAGACAACATGCCTTGACACAAAAACCTTCAGTGTGGTTGGATGATAGCACCTATACCCTTTATGCAGACTGTTGTAACCAATGAACACACATGGATAAGACTTAGGGTAGAACTTGTGTTTTCCTTTTAGGTAAGGGAAGCACCTGCACCCAAACACTTTCAAACTATTGTAATCAAGGTGTGAGCCATGCAATTTATGAAATTTTGTTTCCTTTTTAAGCGCAGATGATGGCAATCTGTTTATCATAAATATTGTTGTGAAGTAGTGTCAATCCAGTTTCTACTACATGTCTATGTTTTCTTTCTGCAATGCCATTTTGCTCAAGGGTGTGAGGACAAAAAATATGTCTTACAATGCCACAATCTTCTAAATACTTACTGAACTTGAAAATTCACCTCCACCATCACATTGAAAAACTTTGATACTCTTTGAATATTGTTTCTCAACCATTTTGTGGAATTTGACAAATGTTTCAAAGAAGTCGGATTTTCTTTTTAAAGGATACAACCAAATATATCTACTATGATCATCAACAAATAAAATATAGTATTTCATATGTTGGGAAGATTCAACAGGAGCAGGACCCCATAAGTCACAGTGAATTTTCAATAGAGGTTCATTCTCAACTTTATTTCTCAATTTGAATGGTAGTTTACAACCTTTTTCCATTTGGAAACTAACACAAACGATAGGAGTTTTATTCCAACAAGTGACATTTATAGACTTATTGTTACTAAGTATTTCTAAGGACCTAGAATTTGGATGCCCAAGTCTGGCATGCCAAATATCCCTAAAGCCTTTCCTTGTATGTGTTGCACTCAAAGCAAGCAGGTTGTCCACTTTCAAGGCATATATCTCTCCTCTTTTACCGACCTTAGACATCAGTTTCCTTGTCCTCTTGTCTTTTACAACAAAAGATGATTCATCAAACTCAATAGAGCAACAATTATCTCTAGTAATCTTACTTACAGATAACAGATTCTTTTTGAGTTTAGGAACTACTAGCATTTCACTCATCCTTAAACCAGAAATTGTTCCTTTTCTAACATGTGTAATATCCAGTTCTTGTCCATTTCCTACTATAATTTTATCATTTTCAATGTAAGGTTTAAGATTGGATAAGTTACATGAATTGTTGGTCATGTGAGTGCTTTCTCTAGAATCCATATAGTGAGCATTATCTCCACCATTCTGATTGTTAACATTGAGTGTAACAAGAGCCTATGGAAAATCTTCTGGTCCTTGATAAGAGAAGTCTTATCTGTAGAAGCACTTTATTGTAGTGTGATTGTTTCTGCTACATATCTGACATGTTGATGATATGGTTTCCTGTTCTTTAGCAGCATTTCCAAATCCTTGAGTGTTCTGATGGTTGCTCTGTCTGGCAGGCCTGAAGCCTCTACCTCTTGAACTATAGTTCATGTTACCTCTTCTTCCTCTACCTATGTTGTTGTATGTCCTTTTTGCTGCAAATGCCATATTATGATTCACTTGTTGTGAATCATCTCCTTCATCTTCTTTGAGATCAAAACCTCTTAAAGAAGTGACCAACTAACTCAGAGTTGGATAAGGTACTTTGCTAAGCATCACTGTCCTAAAGGTTTTGTATTTAGGACCCAAAACTCTAGCAAAGTTTATTACCTTGATGTTATCGACAGGCTTGTGTATGGCATCCAAGCCATCACAAATTCCTTTGAATTATTTCATATATTCATCAATGGTTCTACTACCAAGCTTGATGGTTTGAAGTTGTTGCTTCAACTGAAACTCCTTGTCCTTTGTTGCCTGCATATAGGTTTCTTCCAAAGATTCCCACATCTGTTTAGCAGTCATACATCCCACAATGAGATACATACTCTCTTCTGACATTGTCCATGATATCCAACTCCTTAACAACACGTCCCTTTTGGCCCAATCAGCAGCATTATTGTCATTGTCAGTTGCCTTGCCACTATCTTTATCGCTGCTTTCACTGGTGCCTTCAACGTTTACAATTTCTGGCTTCCCTTCAATGAGATAGTCCAATCTCATCACTTGTATAATTTGCATCATTTGTGTTCTCCATATCAATTAGTTAGAGGGCTTCAACTTCATGAGGGGCATGAGGCAATGAGGTGATGAAGGGAGGCTGTTGAAAAAGTATTGGAAGCCATAGGAACTGAATTAATATTGTGTAGTAGGGGCTGAATTTTTGGCAGCGAAATTTTGCTTCAAAAAAGATACCATGTGAAAATATGACACAGACACAGTATCAAGAAGATCGTGTATTAACGATTGAAATTGTATAAAAGAGTCATATGTATTTATATAGTATTTCATCCTATCTTTTAGGCTAAACTACATAGAATAGGACTCTCCTAGGATAGCTAATACAAGGAGTCCTAATTCTTCTAAACTAGAATTAGGAGATTACATAGTTATCAGTTGTTATGATAAACACTATCTTCAATATCTCTATCCCTCCGATATGTGGTAGTGGTAAGGTCTGCGTACACTCTACCCTCCCCAAACTTTACTGGGTGTTGTTGTTGTTGTTGTTGTTTTAGTTACTGGGTTCGCAATTTAAATATTTATACATAGTTATTAAGAAAATTAGTACAACTATAACATTACGCAAAAGTGATTGAGTTCGGGTGAACCTACCCTAATAGCTAGCTCCGTCTCTTTATGGGTGAGTGCTAGCTAGTAGTATCGTAGGTGTTTAATGAAAAAATAGTCATGCGTCAGGTCATTACTTACCTTCAGTTGCAAGCTCGCATGTATAGATCCTTCATTAATCTAACAAAGAACACATCAAGAACTGTAATCCTATAGTAGATTTGCAAAGTTTAGTGTTTCTAGTTTCAATTAAATGTTTGAAGCATTTGATAACGTCAAGACTGCCCAAATTTCGAACATCTTTTTCTTTTACGTCTTGTGTATTATAAGAAGTGATCTTTTGGATACGTAATTCTTTTGCCCAATTGCTTTTTATTTATCTTTAACCAAATGTACTGAAATTTTAATTACTTCATCATGCTATGATTTACAAAACCGTCATAGGTAATGCATTATTCTGAACATTGTTAACCAGAAATTAATTAAGTAAGTATTGTTGTTACAAACCATATAAAAGAAATGGGATATTTTATTAATCTTTTTTCTAATATTTCTAAAATAGCATTAATATTATCACCGACATTTTCAGTAATTCTTAGGCTGACCAAGTCCATCCTAAAAAAGGACCTTTCAACGTGCCGAAAGTTAGCCCATTATATATCCTATTAACATAACATAAAGACAGGTAGAACTATACATTTCTTCTTCCTCTCGTTTGACAGTAGATATTGTAGAAGGCATTACAATATTTCTTTAACATTGAGATTATGCTTTCTGCACGTCTTCTTTTGGCAAACCCCCTAGTTGAACTCAAAGGTTAAGAAAGCTGATTTAATATATTTCTAAGACACAAAGTAAATTAAACTGATAATCAATATAGTAAGTAATTAATAAGGAATCTGCTTCTTTCAGATGCCAACAAAAGAGCAAAGAAGCAGCTTCCCAGAATTTGAGGCTCCCAACTTCAGGACTTTTTCAGTAGTCTATAAGGAATTATTCTTGCTAATACTGTATTAGCTTAAACAATTCATAATTCTCATCAAATATCACACGGTGTTCCAGAAATCCGTTGCAAATTCGTATATTATATGTACGTGTGTGTCTGTGTGTGTAGAGCTCCCACATGCATGCAGGTTTTAATTAGTTCTAAGCTTTGACCGCACTTTGCGCTAATAACACATGCTTATTACTAGGTCATGCTGGCTAGGTACAATTTTATGAGAAAGACATAGCCAAGACTCGGAAATAAAAGGTTATGAATATTATTAAATATTTTGTAACTCTATCCATTGAATACCCAAACCTAAATCTAAGCTTAACGAGGATGAGAACGATTATATTTAACCCTTGGAGACGTTTAAGAGTCATTTTTATTTCTTTTCTCATTGTGGAAGATATAATTAAATAAAATAAATTTTTTTTAATAACTTAAGCTTTTAAATGAGATAGACGCACACTTCAACATATTAATAATCGGGCTAAACTTTTCAGGGAAGCGGCAGCTTAATTTTGAAGTGTTCAATTAATTCTACAAGTCCCTCATCAGTTATTACATGCTCATGTACAAATAATATTAAAATTCAACTTGAAAACTTACCTAAGTCCTAACCATAACATACATTATCGATGCAGTATTAAAGTGGACGTGTCACTGTAGTTCTATAAGTATTTCTGAACATTAGAATCCCATACTCTAAGAAATTGTTTTCAGATTTTTATATAATGATGTGACAATATGTCATGATATACGTAATCACCAAAAAAGAGAAAAGAAAAGTGTTTCAAAAAGCTGAAGTTTTCCAAGAATATTACATGTCATCATAATTCGTAAATATTCTCAAGAAATGATTTCTTTCTCAATACATATCATTTTCCACACAGTGCCAAAAAATTAAAATCAAAAGGAAGAAGTATCATAAATATCTCATACCCATTAACGTAACAAGTGTCACATTTTTTTTCTTCCTAACTATTCATATACGAAATACTAGAATTAGTAACAAGGTGAAATAAAATTTTGAAAAACAAAAGTGAAGTAACTCATCGACTTAAACTCACTAAACATAAAATAGACAAAACAAAAATTCTCTTTACATAAACATACTCCAAAAAAAATATCAAGATACCCTAAACAATTATTTTTACTTATTATTTGTCGTGCAAAAAAGATGGTGACCACAAATCAGAGAGTACGAATTATATCAATAATTATATGGGGAAAGGACATGAGTTGCCGAAGCACAACTTCCGATAAACGCCATGAAATTGCTATGAGACTGAGGAGTGAGGAAAAGAATCCACGACTTTCTTCAAGCTGTACTTTCGTCATAGAAAATCAAAAAGGGAATCATACCGGCCTATTAATTATTCTCTAATCACTTGTTAATCAGCTAAAACCATTTTTAATGATACATTCGAAGTATTTGCCAGTTGGGTTTTGCTTTTATCCTTCAATTTGTGTCCCTTAATTAATAATAAATAGATGTGAAAGGAATGAAAGAACAATAAATTAACGTAAACTCGAGACCAAATGAGCCAAATAAATATTCCGTTGGAAAGGGCAATCGTGGAAGAGCAAAAAAAACATGAAACCCTAGAGAGAATGTCTTGTTAGACAAGAGAATTTTATTTAATTATTAACGTAAAGAATGTTTTATTGATTAATAAGATAAATTTTCCATAGAAGAGAGAGAGGAGAGGAGAGGACAGGAGTCTTGGGAAAGTAAGAAGGAAACGGAGACATCATCGTAGAAGATAAAGAGTACTCTGTTTCTGTTGATTAGTCACATGGATTCCTCTGCTTCAACTGATATATATTCCAAAACCAACCTGAACCACCACATACTATTTCCCTATTGTATTTCCTATGCTCTGTTTTGATTTTTATTTTTTTTCCCCCTTACTTTATCAAATAAATTGAGTGATAAATCTCTTTGTCAAGTTTGATATGGTAACTTTAGAAATAAATGAGTTACAATTAATTAAATTACACTAATAATGGGGCAGCCTCAGAATTTAAAGTTTACAGGTTCTGAAATTTTCATAGAATTAAATTACGCCAAGAGGTGTGATGTGTACAATCAACGCTAATATAAGTATTAGTGGTTATTTCCACGGTTCGATCGAGTGACCTATAGGTCACATGAAACAACTTTATCGTTGGTGATGATGTAAAAAAAAATTATACCACATGCTATAGACACTCAAACACAAGCAAGCTAGATCAGAGAACACTTTTTCATGATCTTGGTAGAATCTCTGAGCTATCATCAACTTTTCGTCAGCAATAGATTCTTATTTTTATTTTATTTTTCTTTTCTTTGGTTCGTTGTATGGACAGGGTCCAACTATTTACCAAAAGAAACAAAGGCTACGCAGCATTTAGGCAAAACTTTTCTGCATCATACAATGCACCTATTTGGTGTAAGTTTAGGATGGTAAGTGACGATATCACCGTCCCCTTTCAATTTCACTTTGATTGTACATAGTTGACAATGGACTTCAATGTCCTTGTTGTACCTATATTGTCAGCCTAAACACCACTAATCATATTCAGCTTTTGAGTAATTAATCTGGTCAACATTATTTCTGAAATCCTCCGTCATATATATCATTCTTGAGACTATTAATTATAATTCAATAAAAAAAATCTTGGTTGAGCAGGGTTGAAGTTGGTTAGTATACTTTATTATACTCTAATATATTTCACAAATTATAATCGTAAGGTGTTCATTAAGGTAAAATATCATAGTAATCAGTTGCCACAATTAGAAAAAAGCAGAAAGCTTAAGTATTTTCTTAAAACTAATTCATATTGTCTTCCTACCATATTATTTGTCACAGTTATACAGTGTAAGGAAAATGAGAGGTTTCTGTAAATTTTCCAAGAGTGTGCTTTTAGTATGCCCTTTCATCTTGCAGTATTCACATTGCAGATTGTAATTTTTCTTGAACTTCCCATATAACCAGTTCTTGTATACATTGCTATGTCATAATGATTAGCAGTCATTGTTGGTGTAGCCCCAAGCAATCCTGAAGAAGCAGCCACCGTTCTTTGTCCCTCATCACTCACAATTAACCCATAGGCTTGATTAACTGATGGTGTAGGACTCATCATCAAAATTTGGCTTCTAGCCCGACTATAGGATTCGTTTAACCCCATCAAGAATTGAAACATCTTCAGTTTTTGTAGATGAGCTATAAAATCTTTTGATTTTGGGCAGTCACAGCCAGGAGCTGGTACAAGAGCATCAAACTCCTCCCATAAGTCTTTGAGCTTAGAGAAATAGACTGATATTGACGCTTTCCTGGGTTAATGTTGCAATCTCTTTATGAATATTGAAGGATCTTGAACCATCGGCCTTGTTAAATCTTTCATGCAAATCACCCCACACAGCTTGTGCACTTGAAGCGTACATTATTCCACCAAGAAGATTGCTTGACACAAAGTTCATAATCCAAGACAACACTATAGCATTTACTCTTTCCCAGTGATTCCAAACAATTTCTGAAAATTTGTCCTTCGAACAAGATCCATCAACTAATCCCAACTTGTTTCTGCCAAGTAGAGTCACTCTCATCGATCGATACCAAATCGCATAATGTTCAATTCCTAATAGCTGAAATAAAATAATCTGTATACCACTCACATCAGCAGGTGATAAGAACAGCGGATGATTATAGTCGATACCTGAAACTTGATTTCCATTAATTCCTTGAGTTGGACCTGCTGCATGTGCAGTCTGACTAACTTTTGGTTCAATCGCCATTAACGACCTTCAAGATTTCAACAGACAGTTGGTTCCTTAACAATTTCAAGATGCACGATTACTATTGATTTGTGAAGCTATTAGATATAGCTCATGGGCTCTGATACCATATTATAATTTGAGGTATTGAGAGTGAAATGAATTTCACCATTAACGTATGTAAGCAGAACTTTTACAGAGGAAGGAGAAGAAGATCAAGAAGAGAGGAGGGAGAGACTTGTTATTCTATATATTTCCTTAACTCATCTTACAAGATATAAGATGTATATATATACACAATTAGTACCAAATTAACTAATTCTAATCACTATTTAACTAACTTTTAACAACTTAACTAATATTAACTAATTTTAACTAACTTTAGTGAAATGACCAAATTACCCATGACTATGTAATATTATTTTCTACACTCCCCTCAAGCTAGGTGGTGCAAAAATATTATAAACTCCTAGCTTGGAACTAAGATACTCATGTTGTACTTTGTTTAGCCCCTTAGTCAGAATGTCTGTCGGTCGTTCCTTAGTCGAGATATACTTAGTTGTAATAAAGCCTTGTAGAATTTTTTCTCTGATAAAGTGACAATCAATTTCAATGTGCTTTGTTCTTTCATGATATATTGAATTTGCTGCAATCTGCATTGCTGCTTTACTATCACTGAACACCTGAATTGGTAGTGCAGTTTGGAATCCAATCTCCTTCAATAGACCACTTATCCAAATTAGCTCTGCAACTGTAGATGCAATACTTCTATATTCAGCCTCTGCAGAACTTCTTGAAATAATTGTTTGTTTCTTTGACTTCCATGAGATTATAGAATCTCCTAATTTAATTAGATAACCCGTTACAGATTTTCTAGTAATAGGGTATGAGGCCCAATTTGCATCACAGAAGCCTACCATTATATTGTTAGCTTTGCTTGACATTAGAACTCCCAGACCTGGTTGCTTTTTTAAATATCTTACTACTCTGAGGGCACCTTCCATATGAGAATGTTTAGGACTCTGCATAAATTGACTCAGTGTTTGAACACTGAAAGCTATATCTGGACGAGTCATTGTAATGTAGAGTAGCTTGCCTATCAACCTTTGATATATTGCTTTGTCCTTTAGTTCTTGATCTTCAACAGCATCAACTTTTGTACTAGTTTTTTCACTGTGATCATACTCTTTTGTAGTAAGTTTTACATTGTAATCTAATGGCGTTATAGCAGGTTTAGTAGCTCCCATGCATGTTTCAGATATTAATTCCAATGCATACTTCCTTTGATGCATTACAATTCCTTTCTTTGATCTGGCAAATTTAATGCCTAAGAAATACTTCAATTCACCTAAATCTTTTACCTTAAAAGCTTGCTGCAAGTTTGATTTGGTGTTGTTAATCAATTAAATATTGTCACATGTGATTAACATGTCATCCACATAAACTAATATTATAGTTGTACCCTTAGATGTCCTTTTGAAGAATAGTGAATGATCATATTGACTCTGTTGAAAGCTCAGATTTAGCAATGCCTCTGTTAACTTGGCATTCCACTGTCTTGGTGTCTGTTTTTATCCATATAAGGATTTAACCAGTCGACACACTGTTTGTTTCTCCCTCTGACTATCAAATCCTTGAGGAATCTGCATATATATCTCATCATGTAGGTCTCCTTGTAAAAATGCATTATATACATCCATTTGATGTATATGCCACTGTTTTTGTGCAACAATAGTAATAATAGTTCTGACTGTTTTCATCTTCACAACAGGACTAAATGTTTCTTGGTAATCAGTACCTTCCTGTTGGTTGAAACCATTTGCTACTAACCTGGCTTTAAACCTTTCAATCTCCCCAGAAGCTTTGTATTTGACTTTATAGATCCATTTGTAACCTATAGGTTGTTTCCCTTCTGGTAACTGTACAATGTCCCATGTATGATTGTCTTGTAAAACTTTTATTTCTGCTTCCATAACTTCAACCCACCTTGGATCTTTAGCAGCCTCTACATAATTTGTAGGTTCTACCACTGAAGACATAGAAGCTGTGTATACTTGATATTTAGGAGATATATGCTCATAGCTAATATAGTTTGCCAATGTATATGGAGTGTCTTGATGTATGTTAAGAGACACAAAATCTTGCTTTTATCTCTTGTAGACTTTCTTGTTTTATTTTGTATATAATTTGTATTTGTTTGATAATTGGATGAAGATATACTTGGATGTTCATATATTTGACTCAACTGATTTTGATCATCTTGTTGTATCAAGTTTTCTGTATCTGCAATGATATCAGTTGACTGGCTAACTATATCAGTACCATATCCTTCCTGAATTTGATATGTTGGTAAATTTAGATCTGACAATTGCTGATTGTTGTCCTCATATAGTAGCCTTTGACTAGCACTATCTTGAGTAAATATTGTAGAGCTTGTTCTCTTTGGATTTAGCTTGAATGGAAAAATTTCTTCTCTGAAACTAACATCCCTGCTAACAAGAATTGACTTGTTCTCAAGATCATATAGTAAGTACCCTTTTTGTTCAGTATAATAGCCCATGTGTACTGTTAACCTGGACCTAGACATTAATTTGTCTTGTTGTTGAACTATTTTTGCATATGCTAGACATCCCAATACCCTAAGATTATTCAGGCTAGGCTTCTTACCATATAATCTTTCAAAAGGTGTTTGATTTTCTAGAACCACACTTGGCAACCTGTTTATAATGTATACTGCACTCAGTACACAGTAGCCCCAGAATTTGATTGGGATATTTGCTTGAAATCTTACTGCTCTAGTGACTTCCAGGATATGTCTGTGTTTTCTTTCAGCAACACCATTTTGCTGAGGTGTATATGCACAAGATTTTTGATGACTAATCCCTAACTGACTAAACATGTTTTCACATAATTCTGTGCCATTGTCTGTCCTTATTGTCTTTATTAACTTGTCAAACTGATTCTTGATTAGTAAGATCAATTTTTGTATAACAGTACTCACATCAGTCTTCAATTTCAATAGATAAATCCAAGTGAACCTGTTGTAGTCCTCTACCAATGTTAGGAAATATCTATTACTATCAATTGTAGATACCTTATAAGGTCCCAAAGATCAACATGCACTAATTCAAAACAAGAAGTAGTCTTTGTATTGCTAATTGGAAAAGACAATCTTGTTTGCTTTGCACAAGGACAAACTGTACATTTATCTAGCTTTTCAACTACTAAATCTGCCTTTACAGTAGCTAGTATCCTTTTTAAGATTGAAGCTAATACATGCCCATATCTCTTGTGCCAAAGTTCTATATCTTCACTTGACTTAACCTCAATAACCACTGGTGATTCTTTAGCTGCCAAAGAGACTTTATTATTGTATTTTGTTGGCTGTAGATTTCCAGTCAAAATGTGTAAACCACTATCTTCTCTACCAATCGCTCTTACCTGTCCATTGAAGAGATCCTGAAATATACAAAAATTAGGAAAGAAAGCTACTGAGCATTTTAACTCTTTGGTAACTTTAGAAACAAATAGTAAGTTATACTTGAATTGAGGTATATGAAATACATTTTCTATGGTAATACTGTCAGTAATATGACTAGAACCTATATTTTCCACATGAGTTATATCCCCATTTGGAAGAAACACTTTCTTTGACATATCTGATTGAACCACAGAACCTTTAACAAGTAGTTCTAAATCAGCTATCATATGGTTTGTAGCTCCAGTGTCAATTATCCACTCTTTAGAATTAGTGGAAGCCAAGCAAACAATACTAATACCTGTTGCATTAGCTGTTGAGTTCTCAATTCCCTTACCACCTGAAGTTTTGCTAAGAATCTGTAAAATTTGTTCATATTGTTCTCTCGAAAATGTGCAACTGTTAATTTGAGGCATCCCTTGCATACTTGATTGGATACCATCACCACTACTGTTAATTATCCTGTGCTCAGATACATTCCCTGCACCTTTGTTTTGACTACTCTCTATAATACCCTCAGTATTCATACTGTTGTAATTTGTATTTTTCTCTTGAAAACTGTTTTCACCAATTACATTGTATGCTGCACTTCCAACTCCCCCTTTCTTCCTATTTTTGAATTCAGGAGGATACCCTACAAGTTTATAGCAGTTTTCTTTAATATTCCCTTTCATCTTGCAGTATTCACATTGCAGATTGTAATTTTTCTTGAACTTTTGGTTTCCCATATAACCAGTTCTTGTATACATTGCTATGTCATAATGATTAGCAGTCATTGTTGGTGTAGCCCCAAGCAATCCTGAAGAAGCAGCCACCGTTCTTTGTCCCTCATCACTCACAATTAACCCATAGGCTTGATTAACTGATGGTGTAGGACTCATCATCAAAATTTGGCTTCTAGCCCGACTATAGGATTCGTTTAACCCCATCAAGAATTGAAACATCTTCAGTTTTTGTAGATGAGCTATAAAATCTTTTGATTTTGGGCAGTCACAGCCAGGAGCTGGTACAAGAGTATCAAACTCCTCCCATAAGTCTTTGAGCTTAGAGAAATAGACTGATATTGACGCTTTCCCTTGGGTTAATGTTGCAATCTCTTTATGAATATTGAAGGATCTTGAACCATCGGCCTTGTTAAATCTTTCATGCAAATCACCCCACACAGCTTGTGCACTTGAAGCGTACATTATTCCACCAAGAAGATTGCTTGACACAGAGTTCATAATCCAAGACAACACTATATCATTTACTCTTTCCTAGTGATTCCAAACAATTTTTGGAAATTTGTCCTTCGAACAAGATCCATCAACTAATCCCAACTTGTTTCTGCCAAGTAGAGCCACTCTCATCGATCGATACCAAATCGCATAATGTTCAATTCCTAATAGCTGAAATGAAATAATCTATATACCACTCACATCAGCAGGTGATAAGAACAACGGATGATTATAGTCGATACCTGAAACTTGATTTCCATTAATTTCTTGAGTTGGACCTGCTGCATGTGCAGGCTGACTAACTTCTGGTTCAATCGCCATTAACGACCTTCAAGATTTCAACAGACAGTTGGTTCCTTAACAATTTCAAGATGCACGATTACTATTGATTTGTGAAGCTATTAGATATAGTTCATGGGCTCTGATACCATATTACAATTTGAGGTATTGAGAGTGAAATGAATTTCACCATTAACGTATGTAAGAACAACTTTTACAGAGGAAGGAGAAGAAGATCAAGAAGAGAGGAGGGAGAGACTTGTTATTCTATATATTTCCTTAACTCATCTTACAAGATATAAGATGTATATATATACACAATTAGTCCCAAATTAACTAATTCTAATCACTATTTAACTAACTCTTAACAGCTTAACTAATATTAACTAATTTTAACTAACTTTAGTGAAATTACCAAATTACCCTTGACTATGTAATATTATTTTCTACAAAAAGTTATCATCTAGAGAAGCATTATGTAGTAGGATATATTATATATACATGTATAAAAATGTTTTTTCTTTATATATATATATATATATATATTATTTATGTGTTAAGAAGTTCATTAAATATATAAAAATATTAGTACTTTAGAATCCACTATTTATTAATTGTAATCGTCATTCTAAAATATAGAACTCATAAAGTTAAAATCTTATGCAGGTGGTGCTAAAGTGTTCATTTACATAATACCATTACTTTCGGGATCAAACCCATATTGCTATTAGTACAAAACTTGTTGACACCAATATTTGTAGTTCTATTTGCTACTATTAATGGTATTTGTATTTGGCCTGTGTTGGTTTATCTTGGGTCCCACCATATGTTCACTATCTTTGTGAATCTAAATAGGGGACCATTAGTCATCAGAGTTTCTGAGTAGAGATTCTGGAGTTAGCTATTCACTCCTCCATATCTCTTCTCTCTTTCTCCTGCCTGCCTGCCTGCCCTCCTCGATCTCTTGTATTGTATATTTGCAAGTTGTGGTGACTAGTCCAACTTGCTTTTGTGTGTCACGTGTGACATTCTGTATACTTTTCCTTAGGTTAAATTCAGTGCTCTTTTTAATTTTCTCTTATATATATATATATAACACTTCATGATCTGCTAGAAAGGAAAAAGAGATTATAAAAAGCTTTGTTTGTTTGGTCCTTTGAGTTTCTAGTGCTTGTGCTTTTACTCAAACTTTCCAATCTAAAGTGAGGTTTCTTTGGAAGAAACATTATATCTCTCATCTTCTTCTTTTGTTGGTCCTTTTTTTCTTACTTGGCCTTTCAAACTACTTTTCTCGTCCATACTCTCATCCCATTTGTCCTCATATATGATGAAAACAAAATAGTTGGGTTAAAAAGGAAGGAGTAGAAAGCAAAAAAACAAAGAGAGATGGCATTAGAGACAGTGATTTACCCTCAAGAATCATTTGGGTACGGTTGCAAAGAGTACTATATTCCAGCTAATTTGGGTAATTATAATTATGAGTTGGGTTTATTACAAGGAAGAGAAGAAATGACTTTTACAAGTCTGTTGGATACTGGGAATTATAATTTTAATAGGGAGTCTTCATCTTCACCAGTTATGTACAACAATAATGCCAAAGAATACAGTTGGGATCCAAATTATTCTTCTATAGAAGATTCTCAGCTGTTTATGGAGCCTTCTCCGGCCATGATGGAACCGCCGCCGCCTGCCAGAGCCGCCACCGTTTCCGGCCGCCGGAAAAGAAGACGAACTAGAAGTTGTAAAAACAAGGAAGAATTGGAGAACCAGAGAATGACTCACATTGCTGTTGAACGCAACCGTCGTAAGCAGATGAATGAATACCTTGCTGTTATTCGATCTTTGATGCCACCTTCCTACGTTCAAAGGGTATGACGTTCTTCTTGCTTTTTACGAATACATTTCCAAATTCTTTTATTTATTTATTTCAGTTTTAGTTTTACTTTTTTTGTAAAGTTGACAAACTTTTTATGAATGTACAATGAGTAAAGAAATGAAAAGAACTGTCACCCTAGCTAGCTATTTTTAACAAACTGCATAATTTTTATTGTCTTTTGCCCAAAAAGAAATGTTAACTACTACGGGGAAGTAATTTTTTAGAAAGTTTCCATACAAAGGGAAGCGAGTCCGGGATTTAGTTTTCAAATATTCATGCCATGATATTTAGCATTTATTGCTTACTGTACTTTTTAATGATGAAAATGATTATTTGGAATTATATTTATATATGTAGTTCCTATCATGTTACGTCATTTTCTTTTGATCTCCTTTTTAATTATAGTGAAAGTAAAGGATTTTTTAATTTCAGGGTGACCAAGCATCAATTATTGGAGGAGCCATAAACTTTGTGAAGGAGCTAGAACACCATCTTCAAACCCTAGAAGCTCAAAAGATAACTCATTCTCAACAACAACAATCGGATTGCCATGGCTCATTATCAACTCCGCTATTTGCTGATTACTTCAGTTTTCCACAGTACTCAACTCGTTCAAATCCTTCCAACAGTTCTACTCCGGCAGCCACCACATGTGACTCTCCGTTGGCCGTAGAAAAACAGTTAGCGTTGGCGGAGATAGAAGTGACCATGGCGGAGAGCCATGCCAACCTCAAGATACTCTCAAAGAGAAGGCCGAAACAGCTCTTGAAAATGGTAGCTGGGCTTCAGTGTCTATGGCTCGCCGTTCTCCATCTCAATATCACCACGGTTGACCATATGGTTCTTTATTCCCTCAGTCTCAAGGTTTGCCACTAAATTTTGATTGAGTTAATTTTAACTACTATAGACAGTGTAAAAACGTAATTACATTATCATGACGATTAGAAGATAAGTACAGTTAAACTTCTCTATAACAACCTTGTTTATTCCGAATAATTTTTAGATATTATAGCGAAGTGCTATTATAGAGAACATAAATTATAATATAATATAAAAATTGAATTAGTAAAGTATTATTATATAAAAATATTATTATAGAGAGATGTGACTGTACATCTAACTTCTCGTAATAATCCAATTAGTTACTACACATTACAACAAGTTAAATTACACCAATAATATATTAATTGCCTTAGGTTCTAATTAAGTCGAGAATTTTTTTCTTATAATATTAATGTATCTGATGTGACATTTTGTGCGTGGATTTGGAATTTGGAACAGCTAGAGGAAGGGTGCCAGCTAACTACTGCAGATGAAATTGCTGACGCTGTTAATCAATTGCTCGGTCGAATCCAAGATGAAGCTGCTTCAAGCTAATAATAATAACAATAATAAAAACCTCGGTTTTATTGTACGGGGTTTAGTCTTTCTCATAATGTTCGCTTTTTTTATTTTTTTATTTCTGGGTTTCAATTTCTTGTACAAGATCCTAACATCTACTTGGCTCTAGCAAAAATTAATAACGCCCAGCTATAACCAGCTTTTGACTTTATGTTACTTAATTTGTAGTAATTGTTTTTGGCAAATCTGGATCGGATCGAGTGGTTCAGTAAGAATTAGACATTAAATGTTAATTTCATTTTTCTCAGTAGCTTTCTGGTTTCGTGGGAAACAAAAAGTTCCTGGTAGTTAAGAGACATGTTTATATATATTTGGCATTAAAAAATGTCGACTTCTCCAAAAATAGAAAATGAGAAATGTTTCGAGTCAAGATAGAGTCTATCATATTATTGGACAGTGACCCTAGTGTTCCTGTTGCAAAAGACAAGCAATAACTCGAAAGGATGAACTCCAAAACTAGTATCCACGTCCAATTACAAATTTATTAAATGGTGCAAAGCATAACTAGCTATGACATGTAATTAGTTGAATCTAACATCGACAAAGCACGAAAACCATGTTAATTGGGAAGATAAGTAATAAGTCTTAGATTTTAGTGACGCGTTCGAAAGTTGTTTAAGTCTAAGTCCAAAACAGACATATCAATAGTGGGCTAAATTGTTACATATCTATGATATCAAAGTTATTCCGCGTGCAAGCTTAAATGATGGTGGGACAAACCTAAGCGATCACACATGTCCCTAAGAGAGAGTATGTGCCACCCCAGGTGAATCACATCACCAAAGCACTGAATCTAGGCTCAAAACAGATAATATCATTAATGGACTGCGATATTACAATAACCTTGAATATCTTTCCCAAAAAGAATTAATATATGCAATTATCACCGAGTGCAACGTTTTTTGAGCTCTTTAATTTCTATTGCTTTCAGAATGTTAGGTATGTGTTCTTTTTTAAAAATGAAACTTAAAAGCGTTGTTACATGCTTTAATTTTTAAGTAAATGGCACTCCGTATAAACGTTTTTCACCTGTCTTTTTTAGTCCCTAAACTTTCTTTCTCTCCATTCTATTTTATGAGTAGTATTTGAATAAAAAAAGGTAAATTTCCTCTATCCAATTGAAGATGAATTCCAGTGGTTTTACATCCAGCAATGCATACGTTCTTGATCACAACAAATTGTAAGGTGGTGAAAGTGTTGACTTAAGCTGTATAGATTTTGATGATTTGACAAAGAAACACATCATGAATCAGGTTCATTGAACACTGTACACAGCTCAAGGTCATAATCAAGCAAAAAGCATATACACACAAGGGATAAATATAATAAGCGATTATTTATGATAATCCCTTATAAACGAAAAGATAACATATATTTTGATCCAGTGTGCTACGAAATTAGGCACTACACAAATCACTTCCCCTGTATGATTTTGAAAAAAAACGTCAAGACATCGTCGCTGCAAATCATACTTTTAGTAGATGGTTATACCCTCTGTGACTATGATAATGATCAAGTAAAGGTGTTTCTAGACTTATACTAGCATTTTAATATATTTTCTTAATAGTTAGTAATCGAGTATTAAATTAATATACACGCAAGGTTGTGTTAACCACTTCCACGCACTTCTAAAAATACTACTACTAGAAAAGCTACAATAATATTCCATCTATCTACGTTTAAAACAAAGTCTTTGAATTTCTCCACGCAGAGATGTCTAATTGATCTTAAAAGTAGAAGCAAGCTCCTCCTTAGAATGTGCAATATAATAATTGATGTTTCTTTTTAATTTTGAAGCACAAGGTAAATAATCATGATCTGAACTCTTCATATTGTCTTGGATTAAAGAGCTACTGGATTCTCTTTTTTCTTATTTGCCTCCCCTCATAATTGCTTGTGTTGACAATAAACACTTACTTATTCGTGCATGAAATAATAGATGGTGCCAGCAGCCTAAGCTCTAGCCTTTTCTTTGGGAAGCAAATCATTACAAATTAAAACATTAATTATTGTTTAACTGTGTGTCATAATATAATTTTACTATGAGTTAAAAGAATGTTAGGAAGCTACCAAAGAGACAGCCATACACAAAAACAGAATCTTTAGTCAAAAGTCAAATTAGAAAATGATTGAAATGCGAAATGAACTTTGAGCCATTTGATAGTTCACGAGAAAGAATTGAAGAGCCTGGACTGGACAAAAGTTGAATAGGTAACCCTTCTTTCCATCACAAATCCTATATTTTCCCTTTTGCACAGTGGTTAATAAGAAGGACTTATTATCAGTCCATTAAAATAAAAATATCATAGAAATCAAATTCCATTGATAGAATTGTTGGTGTTTTAAGGAATGCGAAACCAATAAAAAAGAGTAGCTCGGTGCATGAAGTATTCCACCGCTCGAAAGAATACAACGAAGATATACATATGAAACGAACGTTAATGCCTTGGTTTTTGTACCATATTGGATTCTGTCATAGCTTTAGGTGGTGTATAAAAAGTGAGAACTGTGAAATCCCATATAAAGTAGTAGCTAAGTTTCTTCTGCAATTTGCACCTTCCTATCCCAGCTTTTACCATGAAGAAAGCCAGTTTCTTATTCATTCATTTCTTGAAACTTTCACTTTTCGAGCATAGTATTTCTCTCTGTTTTTCTTTTGAACACAGGAAAAAAAAGAGTTTACTTGACCTACTCCAGAGATTTCTAAATTGACGTGGGATTCAGCACAAATCTGAAAATTTGAACCTTTAATTTCAATTCATACCAACATATTTCAATATCTCAAACGGATGAATTTAGGGGTGTTTATTTTATCCTTCTGCGCCGTTGTCCATAAAAAAAAATAAAAAAATGT
The DNA here is from genome assembly GCA_005239495.1 of Nicotiana undulata. Lineage (NCBI taxonomy): Eukaryota > Viridiplantae > Streptophyta > Magnoliopsida > Solanales > Solanaceae > Nicotiana > Nicotiana undulata. The sequence continues at coordinate 24,677 of ML297776.1, forward strand.
GTTTGTCCATAATAGAGTCCATTACTCAAACGATAACTCAACTATACCTATTGCACTCAGAAGGTCACTCAACTAGATTTTTTAAATTTTGGATTGCCAAATACCTATTTTACTCTCTAAATTATAAATATTTATATTCTTTTTATTTTTTTAAACTTTTTAATATTATGATTTTCTCTTTTTAATTTATATTATGGACTTACCTATAAAATAAATAAATATTATTTATAAATTAAAAAAATAAAAAGTATTTAAGTATATATAATGCTGGAATAAAAAAATAATGAGCATAGTAAAAAATTAATTAGAATAATTTGTTAGTAAAATTAATTAATTTTTTTTTAACTATACATGCGAGTTATCAAAAAAATTCAGAATAACTCTATTCCCCACACATAAAATTATAACATTTTTTCAAGTGCAATGCATATCCAAACATAATTTCAAATACCAAATACCATTTTTTAACTTAATTCCAAATATATTTTTTTTCAAAACGTATAATTTTTATGTCCAAACGCCTACTACAAAAGTTGAAATAGAACCGAAACATATTGCATTTTGTTAGAGTGCTTATATACGAAACTACATTTAGGCCTCATTTGTTTTTTTTAAGATTAAGACGTCTGAATCTGAATACACATCTGAATATTAAGATGTGTATTAAGATATGAATATAAATAATTAAGACTGTTTGATTTTGAACATCTGAATGTATAAAATTTATCTTTATTGAAAATTGATAAACATAAAATTCAAATGAAAT
>ML297777.1:12859-57098 GCA_005239495.1 Nicotiana undulata
CCCGGCAGCACAGGTTTCACATCAAGGTTCATTTTCATAAGCCTTTAATATTTTCATAAAATAATTTTCTTTAAAAATTCATTTCCCGGACTTGGGTCCTCGGAATTCGATTCCGGGCATACGCCCAAGTCCCATATTTTCCTACAGACCTTTCGGGATCGTAGGATCACAGATCCGGGTCCGTTTACCAAAAATGTTGACCAAAGTCAACTTTATTCAATTTAATTATCATAAATTAAACTCTTAATCAAGTTTTCACATAACGGCTTCCCAGCTACGCGCCCAGGCTGCGCACGTATATCGAGGTGAGATTAATGGAGGCTTTCAGGGCCTCGGAACGCGGTCAAAATTAGATGCACATAAGATGACCCCTTTTTGGTTCATCACAATCTCCCCCTCTAAAACAAACGTTTGTCCTCGAACGGACATAGAGTCGTACCTGATGTGTCAAATAGCTGTGGATACCTGCTCCGCATGCCCTCCTCGAACTCCCAAGTCGCCTCACCGACTGGTTGGCCCCTCCACTGGACCTTTATAGCAGAAATTCTCTTGGACCTCAACTGGCGGTCCTGTCTATCAATAATAGCGATTGGCTCCTCCTTGAAGCCCAACTTCTCATCTAACTGAATAGTGCTAAAATCAATCACGTGAGAGAAATCGGCATGATATCTCCAGAGCATAGATACATGAAATAAGGCGGGAGGTAAAGCGAGCTGATAAGCAACCTCCCCGACTCGCCTCAACACCTCGAAAGGGCCTATAAACCTGGGGCTCAGCTTGCCCCTCTTCCCGAATCTCATAACGCCCTTCATCGGCGAAATCTTCAACATAACCTTATCTCCCTCCATAAATGCTACATCACGCGCCCGCTGACCTGCGTAACTCTTATATCTGGACTGAGCTGTACGGAGCCTTTCCTGAATAATCTTCACCTTTTCCAAGGCATCTCTCACCAGATCTGTACCATATAGATTGGCCTCGCTAGGCTCAAACCACCCAATCGGAGAACGACATCGCCGACCATAGAATGCCTCGAATGGAGCCATCTCGATGCTGGAATGATAACTGTTATTGTATGCAAACTCTGCCAAAGGCAAGAACTGGTCCCATTGACCGCCAAAATCAATCACACAAGCCTTGAGCATATCTTCCAAAATGTGAACTGTACGCTCTGACTGACCATCATTCTGAGGGTGAAATGCTGAGCTGAGATCTATCTGAGTGCCCATTTCACTATGCAATGCTCTCCAGAAATGCGAGGTGAATTGAGGACCTCGATCTGATATGATGGACACTGGCACACCGTGTAACCGGACTATCTCCGGAACATAAATCTGGGCCAGCCTCTCCGTAGAATAAGTAGTAGCCATAGGAATGAAATGCGCTGATTTGGTCAACTTATCCACAATAACCCAAACCGCGTCAACCTTCCGCAAAGTCCGAGGCAACCCAACCACAAAGTCCATGGTGATGCGCTCCCATTTCCACTCAGGAATGGGCATCTGCTGAAACAAGCCTCCTGGCCTCTGGTGCTCGTACTTGACCTGCTGACAATTGAGACACCTAGCCACAAACTGCACTATATCTTTCTTCATCCGCCTCCACCAGTAGTGCTGCTTCAAATCACGGTACATTTTCGTCGCACCCGGATGAACAGAATACCGAGAACTGTGGGCCTCTTCCAAAATTCTCTTCCTCAAGCCATCAATATTAGGAACACATAAATGGCCCTGGAGTCTCAAGACACCATCCTCGCCCAAAGTAACCTCCTTGGCCCTGCCATGGACCACTGCATCCCGAAGCTCTGCAAGGCATGGATCATCAAACTGTCGAGCCTTAATCTCCCCCAACAACGAAGACTGAGCAACTACATGAGCCAGAACTCGACGAGGCTCTTAAAGGTCCATTCTCACAAGGCGAGTGGCCAAGGACTGAATGTCCAAGGCTAAGGGTCTCTCCTCAGGTGCAATGTAGGCCAAGCTACCCATACTCGTTTCCCTCCTGCTCAAAGAATCTGCCACTACATTCGCCTTGCCCAGGTGATATAAAATAGTGAGATCATAATCTTTTAACAACTCAAGCCACCTCCGCTGCCTCAAGTTAAGGTCCCTCTTCTTAAGAAAGTATTGTAGGCTGCGGTGGTCAGTATAGACCTCACAAGATACACCATATAGATAATGCCGCCATATCTTCAAAGCATGAACAATCGCCGCCAACTCCAAATCGTGCACAGGGTAATTCTTTTAATGAACCTTCTGCTGTCGCGAAAAATAAGCAATAACCCTGCCATCCTGCATCAGCACACACCCCAACCCGACGCGTGAAGCGTCGACCCGACGCGTGAAGCGTCGCAATACACGGTATACATCCCAGAACCGGAAGGCAATGACAGAACCGGTGCTGAGGTCAAGGCTGACTTTAGCTTCTGAAAGCTCGCCTCACACTCGTCAGACCGCCGAAACGGGGCGTTCTTCTGAGTCAATCTGGTCAGTGGGGCTGCAATAGAGGAGAACCCCTCCACGAATCGGCGATAATAGCCTGCTAGGCCCAAGAAACTCCTGATCTCTGTAGCTGAAGTAGGACGCAGCCAACTCTGAACCGCCTCAATCTTCTGTGGATCAACCTTTATACCTTCCCCGGATACCACATGTCCCAAAAATGCCACAGAGTCTAACCAGAACTCACACTTGGAGAACATAGCATACAACTTCTATTCCCGCAAGGTCTGGAGCACAACTCTCAAGTGTTGCTCATGCTCACCCAGGCTCCGTGAATAAATCAAGATGTCATCAATGAAGACGATGACGAAGGAATCAATATACGGCCTGAATACCCTATTCATCAAGTCCATGAATGCTGCTGGGGCATTAGTCAAACCAAAGGACATCACCAGGAACTCATAATGGCCATATCTGGTACGAAATGCAGTCTTCGGAACATCTGAAGCCCGAATCCTCAGCTGATGATAACTCGATCTCAAGTCAACCTTAGAAAACACACGAGCACCGTGTAACTGATCAAACCAATCATCGATGCGCGGCAGAGGATACTTATTCTTAATGGTAACCTTATTTAGCTGGCGATAGTCAATGCACATCCGCATAGACCCATCCTTCTTCTTCACAAATAAGACTGGAGCACCCCACGGCGACACACTCAGCCTGATGAACCCCTTGGCCAACAACTCCTCAAGCTGCTCCTTCAACCCCTTCATCTCCTTAGGAGCCATACGATAAGGGGGAATGGAAATAGGGTGAGTATCTGGGGCCAAATCAATACAGAAGTCAATATCTCGACCTGGAGGCATGCCTGGAAGATCCGAAGGAACCATATCTGGAAACTCTCGAACAATAAGCACTGAATCAATGGTAGGAGACTCGGCGGTGGTGTCCCGCACATTAGAAAGGTAGGCCAAACAACCCTTCTCGACCATGTGTCAAGCCTTTATGAAGGAAATAACCCGGCTGGTCCAGGCGACTCAGGCATCGCTAAAGTGACTGTCTAGGCATGGAAATATAACACAACATGATAAGGAGATATCCAATCCATGCCTAGGATAACCTCAAAATCAATCATATCTAGCAATAAAAGATCTGCTCTGGTATCGAAACCGCAGAAAGTGACCACACAATACCGGTAGACTCGGTCTACCACCACAGAATCACCCACAGAAGTGGACACATATAAAGGAGAACACAAGGACTCACGAGGGATATCCAGAAAATGAGCAAATAGTACGGATACATATGAATACGTGGATCCTGGATCAAATAGTACCGAAGCCTCCCTAACACATACTGAGATAATACATGTGATAACGGTGTCTGAGGCCACTGCATCTGATCTGGCCGGATAGGCATAAAATATAATTGAGGCTCCTGAAGACTGAACTCCCTAGAGTGAACAGGAACTAACTGACCTCCTCCTGACTGGCCTCCCCTTCTAGGACGGCCCTTGCCGACCTGCCCTCCACCTCGAGGCGGCCGGACTGCTGGTGCTGAACTCCTAGGCTGATAACTCTACTGCACTGCCTTGCCCCGATACCTGGAACAAAACCTCCAGGTATGACCCGGCTCCCCACACTCGAAACAACCTCCTGGTGCTACAGCCCGCTGCCCGAAAGAGGAAGAACCCTGAATAGCTGGAGGGCGGTGTGAACCCTCTGGTAAGGCACTGAAATAGGAACTAGAGTACCTCTGATGATTGGAATAACTGCTGGGTGCACCCTGGGTGGCTGGGGGATGATAGGAACTCTCTGGCATAGCGCCGAACTGAGGCTTCGCTGAAATACCCCTGGGAGGTAGTGGATGTGCTAAATATGAAGGCCTACTGAACTGGCCGCCTCCGAACTGACCTTTACCCCTAGCTGGAGCATCCCTGAAGTCACCAGTGACCCTGACCCTCTTGTCCTGCTGACCTGGCTGACCTTGCTCCCTGCTCCTCATACGGTAACCCTCAATCCGTCGAGCTATCTCGACTACAAGCTGGTATGGGGTACCCATCTCTACCTCTCTGGCCATAGAGGCCCTAATACCTGGATGCAAGCCTGCCACAAACCGCCGCACCCTCTCGGCATCAGTAGGCAATATCATAAGGGCATGGCGAGACAACTCGGAAAATCTAGCCTCATAATCAGTCACTGACATCAGCCCCTGCTCTAGTCGCTCAAACTGACCCCGTAGCTTCTCCCTCTCAGAAGGTGGAATGTATCTGTATAGAAACAACTGAGCGAACTGATCCTAGGTGACAGGAGGAGAATCTGCTGGCCTACTGAGAATATATGACTGCCACCACCTGCGAGCTCTGCCCTCTAACTGAAATGTGGTGAAATCCACTCCATAGGATTCCAAAATCCTCATGTTGTGCAGTCTGTCCTTGCACCTATCAATAAAATCCTGAGATTCCTCTCCCCACTCACCCCCGAAGACTGGAGGGCGAAGTCGGGTCCATCTATCCAACATCTTCTGCCGGTCACCCTCTACAACTGGCCTGGGCTTTGGGGCTGCTAATACGGGCTGAACCCCTCCCACGGGCGGTGTTCCCGGGGTATGACGTGCTGCTGCTGCCTGACCTATGGCCTGAGCGGTAGGAGTCTGGACTCCCCCTCCCGCCTGAGAAGTAGCAGGGTCCGCTGGAAATAAACCAGCCTGAGACATAGTGTCCATGAATCTCAGCATACGGCCCATGACCTCCTGGAAGCCTGGTCCCGTCATGAAATCCACTGGAGCAGGTGCTACTGGTGGCACCTCATCCTGCTCCTCCATAATAGGGTCCTCTGGTGGTGCCACTGGAGTAGCTCTGGGACATCCTCGTCCCCTGCCTCGAGCAGGTGCTCTGCCCCTGCCTCTACCCCGACCTTGGGCAGCCGGGGCAGCGGCCTCTCCTGGACCAAGAACATTGGATGCACGCGTCCTGACCATAAGTGAGAGAATAGAAGAATAAGTTTGAGTACATCATAGATTTCACGATAGGATATGAATAAAGGGAAGTTTCCTAACACCCCATAGCCTCCTGAAGATAAGTATAGACGACTCCGTACCGATCCGCAAGACTCTACTGGGCATGCCCGTGACTCGTGAGACTTACGTGAACCTAGTGCTCTGATACCACGTTGTCATGACCCAAATCACGATTAAGGTCACGATGGCGCCCAACGGCGGGGTTAGGCAAGCCAACACAACTTACACTAAGTGATACCCTTCCCATCTAATTAAACAAGTCAAAGATTACCAGTTTATAACAACTAACATGATACTAGCCTTGAGTGAAGGTAAAGTCATAGTAGATACAAAGCTGAGATAAAACGTACACATAGATATACATCCCAAAACCCCAAAAATATACACCGCGTGTCTGCCAGGAACTAGTGTCACGAGTGTCATGGGAAACTACTGAACATACAATGACTACAATATATGCAGAGTCTCCGTCTGAATGAAATGGACAGAGAAATATAACAAAAGAGCTCCAGGGTGCTGCTAGGAAGTCGTCGGGAAAGCAGCCCACCGAGAAGTATGACCACGCTATCAATATCTAGCACCGGCCTGATAGTCAGACGCGCCAGCCTTCGGACCTCTACAGTCAAGTACAGAAAGGAAAAGAAAGTGCAGCATGAGTACATATTAAATAAATATGTACCCAGTGAGTATCCCGCCTAAACTCGATGAAGTAGTGACGAGAGGTCGACTCGATACTCACTAAGGTCCAGCAGTGATAACATATGATAGAATATGGTGAAATACAATAGGCATGTCAGGGAAATATGCAACAAGGATATATACCAAAACCAGAAAAATCCAAACAATTGTTGAACTAAACAATAAAGTACTTTCAAGGGTAAGACCACCGAATGAAACAATAATCACAAATTCTTAGATCCGCTGTGGCGTACGACCCGCTCCCATAAGGTACCTTCTACACTCGACGTGGCGTACGGCCCGATCCCATATATTTCAATTACTTTCAACATTGTCGTGGCGTACGACCCGATCCCATATATTTCAATTACTTTCAACACTGTCGTGGCGTACGGCCCGATCCCATATATTTCAATTACTTTCAACACTGTCGTGGCGTACGGCCCGATCCCATATATTTCAATTACTTTCAATACTGCCGTAGCGTACGGCCCGATCCCATATATTTCAATTTCTTTTCCATAAAGCCTCAGAAGAATAACATGATGCAAAACATAATTTCATAGTACATATGGCGTTACAATAAATCATATGAAGCATTACAAAGAAAACATATCAGGCATTACAAGAAAGCATACAAGGCATGATGTGGGCCTAACTACCCGGACATAACAATAATAGCCGCTATGTACAGACTCTCGTCACTTGGCGCGTACGTAGCCCCCAAAAAATTTACACATAGCATATACATCACCTATGGGGACAATTCCCTCTTACATGGTTAGAAAGGAGACTCACCTCGTGTCGAATCTACCCCTCGGACCACAATTGCGCCCGAAACTCCGAACTCTATACCTGAGGACTTGCAACTAGTCAAAAGGCGCGAGATTAGATCAATGCATGCACAATGTGAGAAAGTATCCTAGCTATTCAATAAAGTCGCCATTCTTGAAGAATTTCCAAATTCAAACCCCGTTCCCTCATGATCAAATTTCGAAAATTCTCGAAGGGATCACTCACCCATAGCCTAAGGATCACTAAGGTGTGATTTCTACTTGACTTCATGGCCTAAAATGGAAAATTACAAAATCCTCAAGAACCCTAAAATAACTACCTAATTCTATGATTTTTAGATGATTTAGTAGTGAATTTAACTATGAATTAATGTTAAAGCTAGAAGATTATGGGGTTTAACTTACCTCTTATAGTGGGTTGTCGTGGAAGGTGCTGCCCAAGCTTGGTTGCTCTCTAATGGAAGTAGATGGTGGGTAAAATGAAGAAAAACCCGTAATTTTGACATTTAAAAGGGGCTGGCAACAGTGATTTCCGCACCTGCGACCTAGGGACCGCAGGTGCGGTCCCGCACCTGCGAGAGAATCACTGCCCCTACGGAAAAGGGCCTGGGACCCTGGCATCGCGCCTACGGAGAAGGAGTCCGCGCCAGCGGTCTCGCTCTTGCAGCCTGGAGATCGCACCTGCTGACTTTGGGCAAGGGGGCTGAGGTCGCCCCTGCGGAGGGGTTTTCGCACCAGCGGACCCGCCCTAGCGGAATTTGTTCCGCACCTGCGAGGCTGGGACCGCAGGAGCGGTCCCGCACCTGCGGCTGGGAAACCGCACATGCGGTCACACCAGCAACAGCTGCACCAGCAGTTGTTTTAGCAGGTTTTTGGCCTCGTGCGGTGTCTGGGAGGAACCTGGGCCCACCCGAGCCCCCGTCCAAATATACCAACAAGTTTGTATTCATGCTACGGACTCGCTCGAACTTCCGAAACATGGAAAACAACAACGAAACTCAAAATTCACCCCAAAACCAAATTGATTCAAAACTTAAGAACTTGAAACTCTAGAATTCACTTCAATGCGCCGAACCGGCCTAAACTACTCGGAATGACTTCAAATTTTGCAGACAAATTATAAATGACACAACGGAACTATTCCCGGTCTCGGAATTTCATTCGGACCTCGGGAACATAAAATCACCTTTCAAGCCAAATTTCAAATTCTTTAAAAACCTCAAAACTTCATTACCCCAATTTTTCCTCATTTTGATCCGAAACAAATCAAATCAAGTCTGTTTCTTACCAAATTTCGTAGATAACTTATATAACACATATTGAACCTGTTCCGGGCTCCGAAATCATAATACGGGCTCGGCAACACCGGTTTCACATCAAGGTTCATTTTCATAAGCCTTTAATATTTTCATAAAACAATTTTCTTTAAAATTCATTTCTCGGACTTGGGTCCTCGGAATTTGATTCTGGGCATACGCTCAAGTCCCATATTTTCCTACGGACCTTCCGGGACCGTCTGATCACGGATACGGCTCCATTTACCAAAAATGGTTACCAAAGTCAACTTTATTCAATTAATTATCAAAAGTTTAACTCTTAATCAAGTTTTCACATAACGGCTTCCCGGCTACGCGCCCAGACTGCGCACGCATATCGAGGTAACATTAATGGAGGCTTTCGGGGCCTCGAAACGCAGTCAAATTAGATGCACATAAGATGACCCCTTTTTGGGTCATCACACATCTTCAATAACTTCAGCTCGTGTCCTCACCATCTTTCAGAGAATGGAATGATAAAAGCTAAAATTTCGAGATCAATAAACGAGCATGATAGGAATGAAGGAAGTCAAACTGTCCTAGTAGTTTTGTAGCTTCTCGAAGATAAGTACAGATGTCTATGTACCAATCCGCAAGACTCTACTAAACTCGCTCATGACTCGTAGCACCTATGAACCTGGATCTCTGATACCAACTTGTCATGACCCAATGCTTCATCTGTTGGGCGTCGTGATGGCATCTAGTCTTAGGGACTAAGTAAGCCTAACATTAATTGAAATAACAATAATATTTAAATAATATCTATCATATTTTGAAATAGAAATCTCTATAAAATTTACAATCCCAAAACCGGTAGTACAAGTCATAAGCTCAGCAGAGTTTGCTAGAGAGCCTCTAAATACAATTGTTCTAAATGAGGGTAAATAGTGTAAATACGAAATTAGAAGGTGACTACGAAGCCTGCAAACGCAGCGGCAGGTTTACCTTGAGTCTCCACCATAAGATCTATACAGCTAGCTAACGATCAACAGACTCTGCAATACTTGGATCTGCAGAAAAATGTGCAGAAGTGTAGTATGAGTACAACACAACGGTACGCAATAACTATCAGGACTAATCTCAGTAGAGTAGTGACGAGACCCAATCAAGACACTTACTCGACTAAATTACCTGAACAAGTATAAGTGTATAAAAACATAGTACGATGTCTATGTAAATATTATGCGTAATGAAAAAATAATACGGTAATTGCGATAAGAAAGGAAAAAGCAACAACTAACAGCTAAACATTATAATAATGACACAGTAGAATGAGCGGAACACAGTTTTAGGCTAGTGAATCATAGATAAAGGAAAGGCATGTAGCAACTCAACAAAAATTACAGCTTTCACACCAGGTTTGTACCAATAACCTCCACGTCGTACCAAACCACAGAATATCCATATTTTCACGGGTCCAAATTCTGGAACCCTAAACACTTGGCTTCTTGTGACCTCATAATAACTTATAACCGCACTGACGACTCACGTGCCAATAGAGCCATTCTTGCATAGAAGACAAGTAAACAAGGGTGTGCATCAATACTCAACAATGCCATGAACTATCCTCTTAACTGATAAGAGTGATTAACTACGTGTATGCATGTGCAAGTGTTCTAACATAGTTTATGCCAGCTGGTAAGTATAAAGAAAATGGATAGTATGTAAAAGGTTTTCCCACAACTTTCCACAAGATAAAACTCACACAGGAAAGTTCACCACGACACAAATATCAACAACAAAAATGCCCCTAGGCCATCACAAATCATCACAAATCAATACCTGACATAGCCCACCTTATCTCGCCACGTGCGCAATTAATAAAGTAAATGCCCGCCTTGTCTCGCCACACACGCATAATAATGTCCTCCCTTGTCTCGCCCCATACGCAACCCACATATATAGCCTTCCTTGTCACGTTGCATGTGTAAATATCAATAGTAATAATAGCACGGTAAAAACCTCGTGCAACACAATAACACCCGCACGGTAGAAACCTCGTGCATCACATCAATAACCGCACGACAGAATAACAATGCATCACAACAATAAGTGCACCGGCAACAATGAAAATAATACAAGGGTACGACAAGTAAATCAACTCAAGAACTTTCGATCACCAATAAATGGTAGATCTAGTTCACAATGAATAACCATAGTAGATAATGCTGGTCATAATAAAAACAACTCAACAAGGGAGAATATATATGTAACCACGGTCCCACAAAGTACAGTTCAATAACAAGAGAAATATCACGAGTTAATAATTCTAAATAAGGATAAGTCAACTAAGTTCAAGGATAACTAGCTTCATTTAGGATTTAGTACTCACAAATGAGGTACAACAATTACAATTAAGGATAAATAACCGAGAGGATAATCATGACCTCAATTAAGGATAAACAATTACATAAGAGATAATATAAATTTCAAATAAAGATAAGCAGTTAGGAAAAGATAGCATGGCAATAGGAGAGGTAACAATCTTCAGTTATGTCATATAAGAGTCAAATAGGCAATAAGAGTGGATCATGACACAATTACTTCTAGTTAAAGCATTTAGAGGTGAAACTAGTAATTAAGAAAACTTAATCATAACAAATCAACTTCATACTTAGTGAATACAAGGACCTAAGAACCCTAAAAGTCCAACTTTCCACAAATAAGCCCGAGCATGTACTCGTCACCTCGCGTACATGGACTTCACATGATACAATTGGCATAGAACACTCAAATCCTAAGGGGTAGTTTCCACACACAAGGTTAGGAGAGATACTTGCCTCAAAGAAGAAAGACTAATACTCAAAAATGGACTTCTCTGGTGAAATAACCTCCGGACAGCTCAAATCTAGCAAAAATAACTTTAAAGCATAAATAAAACTCATGAGAAACTATTCTGGATCATAAAGCCTCTATCTTTATCAAAAACTAAAAACCAACCCAAAAGTCGACCCCCCGACCCACACCTCGGAACTCGACAAATTTCTCAAAACCCGAACACCCATTCTGATACGAGTTCAACCCTACTAAAATTATAAAATTCCGACACCAATTTGTCCCTCAAATCATGAATTTTAATTTTGAAAGTTTTTATTTTTCGAAAATCCCCATTTTCCTCACTCAAAAACACTAATTAAATGATAAAAATAAACATAAAATCATGGAATATAATAAATTCTAGGTTAATAACACTTACCCAATCAATTTGCTCGTAAACCCCATAAAGAACTGCTCAAAACAGAGCTCTAGCACTCAAAAAATAGTGAAAATGGCTTAACCCTCGGAAAAGAGAAGTTTATATTCTTCCCAGATGTTTATGCATCGCGATCGCGGAAGAGGAGATGCGCTCCCGGAGAGGAAATGGCTACTGCCCGGATAAGTGTTGTGCGATCACGAACAAACAAGTGCGATCGCGAAGAAGGAAAAGAAGGCTGCCCAAAACTCCCCAACGCGAACACGAACAAGGAAATATAAACGCGGACAACAGTAAGCTAAACTTACGTGATCGCGCACCCAAAGACGTGAACGCGAAGAACAAAGTAGTGCTCCCCAACAAGGCAACCACTACACGAACGCAAAAGAGAAAACACGAACGCGATGTAGAAGAATTCATAAGTTTGCAATCGCAAACCTTACAATTGCGAACACGATGAAGGAAAATATGGCAGGTCAACAGTACACTACGTGATCGTGAAGAAGGTTATCAGACACCAGAAACCAGCACCTTAAAACCTGAAGAAATGGCCCGTAGACCATCCGAAACACTTGAGGCCCCCGAGAGCACATCTTAACATACCAACAGGTTCCATAACCTAACACGGACTCTCTCGAGGTCTCAAATAACATCAAACAACATCAAAACTACAAATCGAATGTATGAACTTTTAAATCTTCCAACTTCTAAAACTCACGTCGAAACCTATCAAATCAACCCGGAATGAAGTCAAATGTTGCAGGCAAGTTCCAAATGACATAACGAAGTTGTTCCAACTCTTGGAATCGCATTCCGACCCCGATATCACCAGATTCAACTCTTGGTCAATCCTCTCAACCTTCCAAACTTCAACTTTCCAACTTTCGCTTAAATGGTTCAAGTTATGTTACAGACCTCGAAATCCAAATCCTGAAGCACGCCTAAGTCAAAATTCACCATAAGAAGCTGTTGAAATCATCCAAAACCCATCACAGAGCCGTTTACACAAAAGCCAAATTCCGGTCAACTCTTACCGCTTAAACTTCCAAAACTAGAATCCTTCTTCCGGTATAACTCTGAATCATCCGGTAACTGAACTCGACCACGCACGCAAGTCAATACACATAATACAAAGCTGCTCAAGACCTTTTTTCTCCGAACGAGACTCAAATTCTCAAAATGACCGGTCAGGTCGTTACATACTCCCCCTCTTACACAAACATTTGTCCTCAAACGTGCCAAGAATCTCCTCGAAGTCATCAAATCACTGAATGCACACATCCAACATACACCCCTAGGTGACCCCACATCACCCCCATTCACATAAGCTCGACGACACCAACTCAATAGTAGTTATCCCTTCTACCAACACAATAAGTCTTAGAGTCAAAATTCTTACCTTCCGTTCATCTCCAAAAGAACCGATTCTAAATCCACACCCGGTATCAGTCTTAACCAGCTGCAACAACTCATGCCTATATCCACAAGGTAACCACAAAATGTGACACATCACACATAGGCCCATAATAACATTCGTGATCACAATCGCTACCCGTAGTCAAATCCAGCATCGACAATTAGCCTTATATCCATTACAACCTTGTTTCAAACCTCCACAACACTGACAATGACGCAAGAAACAATAAGACCTCAAAACTATACGCGCGGATCACCAAGTCACATTTAATGTCACCGAACACACACCCCGTAACCAAAAACACAAATAAACTTAGGATGAAAATGACTGAATACGTAAGGAGAACACATAAGAGAAATATCAAACAAGCCCGACAGGCAAAACTCTCTATCAGTACCATGCTACGAATCCGTTTAAAAGGAAAAATTAAAGTATATGAATAAATCACAAGGATATGATCATGTTATAACTTCCACCGCAGCACGCATCCCGGCTCAAACAAATCAAATCACATGAAATCATTGGTCTCACCCTCAACTCTGAATCACAAGTCGAATACACATCATACCAATTGAAACCTTTCACTAACTCAATTATGCCAATGAAATCACAACGCTCACTAAATTCTCACCTTGGTAGATCATCCAAATTGCAAATCGTAACCAATATACTTAGGAATCATATCAAAACCTACCGTAATGGAAAACAAGAATATGCTTCTAGTCTGTAACTCTCATAAATTGATAAACAACAATAGACACAGGCTACCACTCATACAATATCTCAATAAGGGCAAACACATAAGAAGAGTGCTAAATCATGAAGTCACCCACAGGTGGAGCAAAAATAAGAGGACTCACCCCGATAAGTAGAACCGAAATAAACGGGCGGTGCTCCTCTATAACAAATCGAAAGCATACTTGTATAACATAATCTGGCGCAGCGGCCTCATACCTACTGTATGAGAGACATCAATGGGCTGGGCCTCCCCCTCTTGGGCGCCCTCTACTCACTGATAAGTGAGGATTTTGACTACTTATTTGTGCCTTTTGACTTACATTTTAGTTCAAAAATGCATAAAGGTATTCCCGAAAACTCATGAAATATGCTTAATTGCAGGAGTATTGAAAAATGAGCTAAAGTGATGAAATTCAACTCAAGAAGGAGTGATTTTGAACAAGGACAAAAATCAAGCAAAAGGCTAAAGTGTGGATCGCAGAATTTTGTCTGCGGCCGCAGAACAAGAACAAAATTTGACAGTGCTGCAATGAAAAGTGCATACTGCAAAATAATGGTGGGCCACAAAAATCAAGGTTCAGAGATCTTGGAATTCAAGAAAATCAAGATCTACGGACCACACTATATTTGTGCGGCCACAGAAATCAAATGTGCATCCGCACCTAGAATCGAGCGGTCCGCAAAATTCAAGAAGTGCAGATGTAGTTCAAAAAATGTGCAGCCACATTAGCCACTCCTGTCAAGAGTTGTAGCAAAGTGCGGTCCGCACATAGAATTGTGCATCCACATAACCTCCGAAAGGGCAACTTTGTCAAAAAATTTCAGTTGTGTATAAATAGTCTTTTTTGATGAAATTAGGTTAAGTTTTGAATATCTAAAAGCTGGGAGCCGTTTTTCTATACTGTTTTAGGAAACTTAATCATATCTTGTCAATTTTACATTGGATTTTTATCTATTTATCATTAAATATGAGTTTAATCATCTTTTCTTCTTTATTTTCTTCATCACCCACTATGAGTAGCTAAATTTCTAGCTAGGGTTGTGACTCAACCCTAGTGTGGGTACCTAATAGGTGTTTGATTTAGGGCTTGTTCATGGTTGGGTGTGTATTATTTAGCCTAGTTCTTGCTATAATTGTATAACTAATGGTTGCAAACATTTATTCAAGCCTATTTGACTTAATCTAGGAAAACTTGGCTAACAAGAAATTTGGATGAACTCAAGAAATTAATAGTCCAAATTAAAGGGTTGAATATAGAGATAGTAAAACCAGACTTGAGCATCTTTCCGTTGTTTTGTGTGTTACCTATTTGGACTTGAGAAGGCCAAATTGGGCCTAACCACTTTATTACCGAGAGGTATTGAGTGGATAATTATGTGTTGATTGCTATAATATACCTCGACCAACGTAACCCACTCTAAAGCCCCCAACCCGTTAGGCAAACACCTAGGTGGAAGTCACAACCCTAGATCTTTTACATACTTGAAAGACAATACCAAAAAAATATTATTCCCTAGTTTCGTATTTTATATTTGTAAACTGTAGCATAATTTTGAAGTAACTCAAAACAAAGATTGTGGAAGTGCATCATAGACACTTTACACGCTTAGTACGGATACATACCTAATCCTGTCTACGCTCCCTGTGGATTCCATCCTGAATCTCACTTGGGTAAGTATTATTGCAATTGACTGCTTCACAACCCCAAAACTAAGGTGTGATTTGAGCGAGAACAAATTTTTTGGCGTCGTTTCCTTGGAGCTGAAAATGGATTTAACTATATATTTGTTTTTGTGTGTGACTTGTCTTCCTTTCCTTCCCTGTTACTAATCTTTTTGGTGAAACAATTGTAGGTACAAAAATGACTGTCAACAATAATGATCCTCTCGAAAACTTTCCATTGGGTGATAACGGGGCGGATGACCAAGTTTAAGAGGTTCCTCTTGAACCCCAAGCAAATAGACAAGGCCGCCCATCTCAATACAATGTTCCCATTCCTCCCCCACCTCCACAAAGAGCGGCTCCACAGTGGGTGTTGCCAAACGAAGGATATGCAAGTGCCATAGTCCCGCCACGCATAGGGCAGGCAACTTCCAAATCACTAATGTTATGCTCACATTGCTATAGCAACGGGGATTCTTCACCCGGGATCAGAGTCAAAATGCATACAAACACTTGAAAGGGTTTTTGGACACTTGTTAGGGGAGTAAACAGACCAACGTCTCCGAGGATGCTCTAAGGTTGAGACTATTTCCCTTCTCTCTATATGGGAAAGTGTTGGATTTCTTAGATTGATTTCCAAACCATTCTATCCTTACATGGGATGAATTGGCGGAGAAATTCATTGCCAAGTTCTTTTCTCCTAGGCATATGGCTATTCTTAGAGACGAGATTCTAGCAATCAAGCAAGAACCCAATGATCGTTTGCACGATATATGGGAGAGGTATTGTACTATGGTGAAAGAGTTCCCAAACAATGATATGACGGAGGCTATGATTCAATAAACATTTTATATGGGGATCAATACTACCAATCAATGTGTGGTCAACCAACTTGCCCGTGGAAATTTCATGACAAACACCATATGTCGAAGCTTGTGAGATCTTAGATGCAATGGCGGATACTTCATTGACATGGAAAAGTAGGGAAAATGTTTCTCAAGGTGATCCAAATGTGATTCACCTACATAAAAAATTGCGTGATCATTGGCAAACAATTGCCGAGTTGACCACCACAATTAATCCATTAGCAAAAGCTCTTCAACAAGTTCAAGGTCCTAAGCAAGTAAATGCAATGGAAGGTGTAAATATGATGGTGAACAAGAGAAGGAAAAAGGGTCACAAAGTTCAAAATCGTGTGGGAGAATATGTGCAAGAAGATAGTGGGTTTGACCAAGATGAATCATACAATGAACAAGAGGAGGAAGTGCAATATGTGAACTACTTCCAAGGGAAAGAAACAACTCTCAAGGCCCGAATCAACAACAATGGTGATCAAGAAACTCAAGGGAATTGGAACTCAAACAACAAAGGAAATTGGAGTGGTGGTAACAACCAAGGTAATTGGAAAAATCAAAACAATCAAGGTAATTGGAATGGTCAAAACAACCAAGGCATTTGGAGTGGAAATAATCAAGGATATTGCGGAGGCAACATCTAAGGGGGTTGGAACAATAACCAAGGGAATTGGGGGTCGAGCTTTTAAAGGCCTACGATGTATCAATAACCAAGAAACCTGACTCCTTATCCTTCCCATGGTCCTAGCTCTTCCAACAATGGGATGGGGAGAATTGAGAACATGTTCAAACAAATTATGGAGAAGAACGCCGACTCCGATGCTCACCAGCCTCTCACAACACTTCAATTCACAATTTGGAAGTTCAATAGGGGCAAATCTCGCAAGCTTTGAACACTCGTCCTAAGGGAGAACTACCAAGTGACACGGTGGTAAACCCGAAGGGTGGGAACAACACGGGACATGTCATGACCATGACTACAAGGAGTGGCAAAGGTGGGGATACAACCACCTCAAGTCAAAGAAGATTTGTGGATGATGAACAAGTGATTCAAGAAGATGAGATTCTAAACAATGTGGTGCAAGCAAATGGCGAAGTGAGAATTGATATTGATGAAAGTGTGGAGGAGACTCAAGAAGAAGTGAACCCATCTAGGGAACACATTGTTGACATACCGGAATTGGTCCCTCCTCCATGCCCTCAAAGGCTTTCCAAGCAAAATGGCGAGAACCAATTCAAAAAGTTCATTGACATGATGAAAAGTATATCTATTATTGTGCCATTGGTTGAGGCATTTGAGCAAATGCCCAGATATGCAAAGTTCATGAAGGATTTGGTGACAAAGAAGAGGTCGATGAATTGTGAGGCTATCAAGATGACACATCAAGTGAGTGCAATTGTGCACTCAATGGCTCCTAAATTGGAAGATCCCAGTGCTTTCACAATCCCTTGTACCATTGGAAGCGCCGACTTTTCCAAAGCACTTTTTGATCTAGGGGCGAGTATCAACTTGATGCCCAACTTGGTTTTCAAAACGTTGGGGATTGGGAAACCAAGACCCACTTCTATGAGTATACAAATGGCGGATCGTACTATGAAGAGACCATTGGGTATTATTGATGATGTGTTGGTCTGTGTTGATAAGTTCATCCTCCCGACGGACTTTGTGATTCTTGATTGTGAAGTAGACAATGAGGTGCCTATTATTCTGTTATGACACAAACCGATGGGCCGCGATGGGCACTTGGTGCCTTTACTCAACCGAGTACCAATGTAACGTGTCTTTATCATTGTATCAACATGGGTAAATGGGCCGAATGGCCGTATAAGGTAACAAAAATAAAACATGAGAGAACACTCATCATAAAATGACCCAACCTGATATACTGACTTATACATATGACGTATGGGCCTATAAGGCTAAAATAATCAATCGTACATTGAACATAGGCTGAAAAAGCTATACAATCTTTCATATACACGACATATGTATACAAGCCTATAAGAGTACATAAATGTCTTAAGGCCAGGACAGGGCCCCGACATACCAATCAATGCATGTTTAAATCAAACTTACCAAATAAGCAACTCCGGAGCAAATGGAGTGCACCAACATCTTCTGATGAGCTGATAGCCTTCTTGGATGACTCTCGACCTGTTAATTAGGACCTGTAGGCATGCATCGTAGTGTCCCCAAGCAAAAGGGACGTCATTACAAATAATGTACCGACTATGTAAAGAATGAAAATTAATAAATAAAAGGCATGAGAGAAACATGGAGTAAAAGACTCAACATGTATGTCTGAATAGCTCTGTGAATCATTTAATACTTATAATGTCAAGCATATGCGTATGAATGTCATGTCGTGCATAGGTACATGTGTTCACAACATCATCAATCCTCTTAGGGCATCCCATCATATCATCCTAGCCACTATGGGCAAAGTCATCAACTTATACCAACTGATCAGGTGGTGGTGTGTATATAACGCCGTAACCTTTTCCCATATCCCATATACATATATACGCGTATATAACGCCATCTGGTCATGGGTCAATGTACATGTATAAATGAATGCAAGGCATGAGAAGTACGTCAATAAAATCTCTCGGAACGTCATAAGACCATAATGCCTCTAATTAATATCATGAAATAGACTTTATCAACTTACGTATTTTCTGAGATCCACGAACATATGAGAGAATAATTGGAAACATGGGGAATCAAGAACATAAGCATCTCTAGCATTTCTAAAAAATAGAGTCATTTGTGGAAATTGTGCATTTACTCATTTCGTTTGTATACTATGGATCATGCCAAAAAGAAAGAAGGGATAGCCTTAACATACCTGACCGATTCTCTTGAAAATCCCTCAAATACACGTGAATTGCGACAACACGTAGCAGTGGATCGAAGTAGGGAAATATCCGTATAATATTTTTGAGAAAGATTGCACAGTACTCCCTTATAAGTGCAAAATCTCACATTGCTTTGAGTTGTTGACGATCTTATGTTGCTTATGCGATATATGCAGATGCATATCAGAGTGACTCATGTGACTTATGTTGCTTTCATGATTCTTAAGATAATGACTTACGTTTGTAACACACAATCATTTACGTTTGAATGCATATAAGAATGGTTTTGTGACTTCTGATTCTTAAGAATTGATATGTGTCTCTCCTTTACTAAAAGGATATGACTCACGTTATATGTGTCTTTCTTTTATTAAATGGAAATGACTCACATTTTTAAGACTTGCCACATAATATAGTGACTTAAGAGTCACAATTCTTGGATTGGTTTGCTGCCACGCAGGGGATATTTTGTCTTAACCACATTCTTTAATTAATCACCCACAACTCCTTAATTAACTAGGTAATGTCCCATTACCCAGCAATCAACCAATTACCCACATAATTAAGAATTATCTCAACTTACGTAAAATACTACTCACTTTTAGCATACCTTATACACCTTATTATCATGTTCATGTAGTACGTTGTATGGCACTAGTCCATAAATATCAGGTATTATAGCTCGGACCGTATTTTATCCCAAATCGGCAACCTTCAAGGAAACTCATTATCTTTGATTTGCTTACCGTTTAGCCTTCACGACACTTACTTATCGCTTGTTATAAATAGACTAAATGCATATAACCTCAAGATAATCTCATCCCCGAGTCAATGTCGATTAACTTACAATGAACTTTAACGTACAAAAATGCGGGATGTAACATCTCATTTCTGAGCTTTCATCAATTTATTTATGACGTAATTTCACGTACGAAAATATGGGGTGTAACATATTCTAGGGAGACCTTTCCTTGCTATGGGGAAGGCTCTTGTTGACGTGGAATCCATTGAGCTCACCTTCCGGGTGGGTGATGAAAAGGTGGTTTTCCATGTGTGCAAATCTATGGGGCAACTGGATAGCAATGAAGTATGTTTGTTTGTGGATTTAGTGACCGAGATGATTGCTGATGATGATAGTGCCATGATGAATGTTTATGATACTTTGGAGGTCGTATTGCTTAATCATGATGATGATGAGAAGGATGGCTATGTGGAATGTGTAAATTCATTGCAAGGAATGGGGTCGTACACTTATGGACCCCGCAAATTTCCCTTAGATCTTGAAAACCGGAAGACTCCTTCAACAAAGACCTCAACCAAGGAGCCTCCCGCTTTGGAGTTAAAGACATTGCCTCCACATCTCAAGTATGAATTCCTTGTCCCTTGTTCTACTTTACCGGTTATTCTTTCCTCTTGTTTGACTAACATGCAAGTAGACTCCACATTGGCGGTGCTACAAAAGTAGAAGAATGCTATAGGGTCGACATTGGTAGATATTCGGGGTATAATCCCTGCCTTTTGCATGCACAAGATTATTTTTGAGGAGGATTCCAAACCCTCTGTCGAACATCAAAGAAGATTAAATGAAGCAATGCAATAGGTGGTCAAGAAAGAGATCATAAAGTGGTTAGATGTCGGGGTTGTTTACCCCATTTCTGATAGCTCGTGGACCTCTCTAGTGCAATGTGTCCCGAAGAAAGGGGGCATGATTGTGGTCACAAATGACAAGAACGAGTTGATTCCTACAAGAACGGTGACCGGGTGGAGAGTGTGTATGGACTATCACAAGATCAACAAAGTCACAAGGAAATATCATTTCCCACTTCCATTCCTTGATCAAATGCTTGATAGGTTGGCCACCCGTGCTTTCTCTTGTTTCCTTGATGGATGTTACAACTACAATCAAATTCCTATTTCTTCGGAGAACCAATAAAAGACTACTTTCACATGTCCCTATAGTACTTTCGCATTCTCGCAGATGCCATTTGGGTTATGCAATGCACCAGCAACATTTCAATGGTGTATGATGGTTATCTTCACTGACATGGTGGAGGATTTTCTTGAGGTCGTCATGGATGACTTTGTGGTCGGGAATTCCTTTGATGATTGCTTGAAAATTTTTGATAAGGTCTTGGCATAATGTGAGGAGACAAACTTGGTATTGAATTGGGAGAAATGTCACCTAAAATAGAGGTTATTTCTAAACTCCTACCCCCTACATCCATGAAGAGAGTGAGGAGCTTCTTGGGTCATGCGGGGTTCTATCTCCTTTTCATCATGGATTTTTCCAAAGTGGTGAACCCCTTCTGTAAGCTTTTGGAGAAGGATGCCAAATTCCATTTCAACAAGGATTGCATGAAGGCATTCGAATTTCTCAAGTTCAAATTGACTATTACTCCTATTATCACCACACCAGATTGGAGTTTGCCTTTTGAGCTCAATTGTGACGCAAGTGATGTGGCGGTCGAAGCAGGTTTGGGGCAACGTATCAACAAAATATTCCATCCGGTCCGCTATGCTATTAAGACCATGAACGATGCCCAAGTCAATTACACAGTGACCAAAAAAGAGCTACTTGTTATTGTATTTGCTATGGAGAAGTTGCGCCCGTACTTGATAGGTACAAAGGTGATTGTCCACACTGATCATGCAGAGCTTCGGTACTTAATGATCAAAAAGGATTCAAATGTGAGGTTAATGTCGTGGGTGCTTTTATTTCAAGAGTTAGATGTAGAAATCCAAGACTGCAAAGGCAGTGAAAACCAAGTGGCGGACAAGTTGTCTCAATTGGAAGAGGAGGGGAGGCCACATGACGGCCTTGAGATTAATGACTCCTTCCCTGACGAGCAATTTCTAGCCATTTCAATGATCGAGATGCCATGATTTTCCAACATAGAAAATTATCTTGTGAGTGGTATTGTATCTAATGAGTTCTCTTCAAACCAAAGGAAGAAGCTCAAACGGGATTGCCTTGATTATTATTTGGATAAAACGGATCTCTTATGGATTTGTACTGATGGTGTGATTCGACGATGTGTGCCAGAGGAAGAACATGTGGAAATTCTTGAGGCTTGCCACTCTTCACCATATGGTGGTCAGCATGGTGGAGCGAGAATGGAAATAAAAGAGGTTGAGTTGTGGATTCTATTGTCCTACCCTCTACAAGGATGCTAGTGATCTAGTTAAGCGTTGTGATGAATGTTAAAGGGACAGTGGGATTTTTAAGAAAAATAAGATGCCGCTAACCACAATCTTGGGAATTGACATTTTTGATTTGTGGGGCATTGATTTCATGGGACAGTTCGTAAGCTCTTGTGGGAACACCTACATTTTGGTAGATGTGGACTATGTGTCATAGTGGGTTGAAGTCGTGGCTCTACCCAACAACGAAGATCAAAGTGTGGTGGAATTTTTTAAAAAAGAAAATCTTTAAAAGATTTGGTACTCCAAGGGCCATTATAAGTGATGGGGTATCACACTTTTGCAACAAAGCTTTGGATACCTTACTCACCAAGCACGGTGTTACTCACAAAGTCTCGACCACGTATCAACCTCAAGCAAGCGGGAAAGTGGAAGTCTCCAACCGGGAGATCAAGAGTATATTGTCAAAGATAGTGAATGCATGGCAGATAGATTGGTCTAAGAAACTTGATGATGCTCTTTGGGCTTATAGGAAGGCTTACAAAACACTGAATGGTATGTCTCCATACCGGTTAGTGTTCGGGAAAACTTGTCATCTTCCATTGGAACTTGAGCACAAGGCTATGTGGGCACTGAATAAGCTCAATCTTGAGTGGGATGTCATCGCTACCTTAAGGGTGGAACAATTGAATGAGCTTGATGAATTCTGGTACCATGCATATACACGTTCTTCCTTATACAAGGAGAAGATGAAGTTCCTCCATGACAAGTAGATCCGGCACAAGAAGTTCAAAGAAGGTGATCTTGTGTTATTGTTGAGTTTTCGGTTATGGATGTTTCCGGGAAAGTTGAAGTCTAAGTGGAGTGGTTCGTTTGAGTTTGTGACTGTGTCACCCTTCGGTGCATTAGACTTGAAGAATAAAAATGATGAAGTGTGTAGATTCAATGGTCACCAGGTGAAGCATTATTTGGGAAAAGTTGGATGATGGCCACGTCGTGACATTAATTCATTTCAAGCGATTGTTGGTAATCTGCGTCGTGCCGCGACGTTAAATCAGGCGCTACTTGGGAGGCAACCCATGTTTCTTCTTATTCTTCTTTTTCTTTATTTTGGATAGGTTTTGTTTTGTGCTAACTGGTTTTGAAGTGAATTGCAGGAATGAGTGTGTTTTTAAGAATCTGTGCTCATAAAAATGTCTAAGTGTTGAAAACGTGCGGACCTCATATTTATTGTGCGAACCGCACAATCTTGCATGCCACAGGAAAAAGGAGTCCGCGGCCGCACAATTCATTGGGCGGCCATACAACTGGAGACCCAATAATGCAACTCTCTAAAGTTTAAAATTGCTGAGAATTGGCCAATTTGCGGCGGCAGTTGAAATTATGCAGTCTGCACAAATATCTGCTGCCGTACCTAATTTTGTGCGGATCGCATATCTTCAGAAGGACTGGGCAAAGAGTGCGGACCTCACACAAAATTGTGCGACCGCACTCAGCTGCACATTTTAACCTAAGTTGGTCAACCTATAAATAGGCCCTTCTCTCACTGTTAAAAACTTTATGCACTTTGAACTCTTGACACCAAAGCAAGCACAATGCACAAAAATCGTTTCAAACATCACACTCATTTAACTAGCCTCCCATGCACCCTTCATCACTGGTATGTTCAATTCATCTTTAGATTATTTAAATTTTCTTAATTTTGTTCTAAATTAGTATAGTTATTTTTAGGCCTAAATGTCAGACTATATATCACGTGTGCTTATCATAGTGTGGGTAACTTCATACTAGTTAATTAGGGGATGGGAAAACTGTGCATCATTTTAAATTTGCCAATACCATGTCTAAATTATGCAAAATTTGAAAACCCTATGTTCAGTGCAGTCTAATTTTGAATTGTGCATCCGCAAATGAAATTGTGCAGTCCGCAGGTCCTTAGATTTAGGACCTATCTTTGCATTCAATGTGCGGACTGCACTCAAAATTGTGCAGTCCGCATATAAAGATCTGCGGCCGCAGAAAATTATGTGCGACAATATATCAAAACTTCAGAGAACTAGTACTACTGGGCCTGAAATTGTGCAGTCGCACTCACAATTGTGCGGTCCGCACAAGGCAATCTGCGGCTGCACTCAAAATTGTGCGGACCACACTTTCTCCTTTGCATACTATATTGTCTGCAAATTTTTACATACTATTTCTGAACTTTAACTGACTCATGTTGCTTTGTATTGCAGACAATGGTTCGATGAAGAGGTCGAGGTGATACTTCTAAAGGGAGGGGTGAACCCTCCCGAGGCAGAGGCAAGGGTACTCAACCTCTTGCAGTGCAGAAGAAAGGAATAGCAAAGAAGCCAACCATGGGGAGAGGTAGGGCCACAAAGCCTTCAAAATCAAGTTCTTATATCCCATATATGGAAGCTTCCGAGGGCCACTCAACAGAGGAACAACGTGAGGCCCAATCTCCACGACCACGGTTCCTTGCAATGAACCCTCTACCTCAGCAAGTTCTTCTGAGGGTTCAGATGAAGACAGCCAGGGTTCAGAACACTACTCTACACACACTCCCCCTACATCATTCGCAATGGATGATGATGATTATATTCCAGATGATGGTAGAGAGGGTGAACTTAGAGTGATCGACCTAGAGAGGTCAAAAAATAAGGAAGTCTGGGAAGACATATTTGTGAGGTTGACGACATTTACTAAATTCATAGAGTGGTGTCCCCAGAGATCGGTCACAATTAAGCGACAATTTCTATTGAAATATTTGGATAGATTCAACCCCAATGTGGTTAAACGGTTCAGGGAGCAAAAGGGGTGGACATGGTTCACTCAGAGTGTTATGGATGCAAAGGAGCATTTAGTACGGGAGTTTTATGCCAATGTGGCACATATCTAGAAAGGTACTAAAGTAACCAAGGTGAGAAACTTAAAGGTTCGATTTGATCAAAGTACTCTGAACACCTACTTGGGGTTTGAGGAGGTGGATCCAGTTCAGTACTTGGAAAAGTTTTTTATGGGTGATGCAACTCGCCATTGGATAGCAAAGATCTTGGAATCCCAAAGACCACCACCATCACAACCATAGATCACAGTGGGGGTTCCCATTGCACGGGCTACACTCAACTTTGAAGAAAAAAGGTTGAAAATATTTGTATGCAGTCGTATAGACCCGATCCAAAATGAGAACAATCTTCCAATCCCCCGGACAATTTTGGTGGCATCTATCATGGCCAGGTACCCAATCAAGGTTGGTTCCATTATGTTGGACAACATGTCAGTAGTTGTCAGAAAGGGTGAGACCTCCTACCCGTATCCCAACACCCTCATGGAGTATCTCACAGATGTGGGGGTGGAGCTGAGGAGCTTTGATATGAAGGTTCGGGCTAAGAAGCCCTTCTACTGGTATTCTTTGAAGGACCCGAGGAATGCGACACTCAAGGCTAAGTCAATTGCTACAATAGGCCAGTCTGACGAGCCATCGGTCGTGGTTGCAGATTCAGGTCCTATGCCTTCCACAACAGCCGGTCCTTCCACCGAGACAGCTGACATGCCACCACCTTCATCTTCTAGATCACCAAATTCCATATCAGTGCCTTCCTCATCTATATATCCACTCATTGCGCTTTGAATCTCTAAAAAATTGGCGAGTCTCAACAACTAGATGTAGACAGCTACTGCAAAGATGTCTAACATATCTAGTGTTGTTGCAGCATAGTCTTCTAACCCATCAGCACCACAGGTTCCTCCCTCGGTGGAGGAAACATTGAAGAAGATCTTGGACAATCATAAGACCATCATGGATACATTGGTGGCACATGGGCGAGCTATTGAAAAGTTGGGCAAACAGGTAAATAAGATGAGGAAATCACAGGCCTCAAGAAAACCAACGGAAAAATTGAGAAAAAAGGTGACCAAGATAGCAGCAGCTGGTGATCTTCCATTTGACATAATGATGGAGACCGATCCATCAGTACCAGCAGACCCAAAAGCACTATCAGCACCAGTGGTACCAGCTGGCCAATCTGACGAGCCAGACCTTGTTGCCTACATTGTTGAGGAGGTGCTCCAAATGTTCACCAACCTCGTTACTCCCCGAGAAGAGGATGATGAGATCCAATTGGAGGAGCCTGATGGTGGTGATGATGTCATGCACACTGAGACCACATAGTGAGTTCTCTTTACTCTCTTCCCTTCCTTATGTTTATTTTTGTTAACCATTGAGGACAATGCTTAGTCTAATTCAGGGGGTGGTGTATATTGAGTGATTTGATGTGAAATAAGCCTATAATAACTATAATAATCTTTTTTTATCTTTAATTTCTTTTTCATTATGTATATATTCCTACCTCTTAATTGATGTATATATTCTCTTTCCCATTCTCGGTTTGTATATTGATTTTTGCTTTCAGTAGTTACTTCATAGCTTCTTTGTTTTATTTCATAGAAGTTTAGATTTTTATTTACTTTAATAGCCTCTTTATGATTTGCTAGCTTCTTTTTATGTTTAAGTCATCAATAAGCCTTTTGTTTTTTTAATGCCATGGTTCTTTCGAAAGGTGGTTTTTGTGTGAACGGGGTGGCTCTTCCCAATGATGGATGGCGTGACAACCTTCTTGAGGGATTGAGTTCATTTTTGATATTTAGGTAAACACAATAGTAATAATAAATAAAAGGGTCAAGCATGCCTCATTTGGTACCAACACACTTAACAACACGCTTATGGTTAAAAACAAATTCTTGGAAAGAACTAGCTATAGTTAGTGACCTTGTGACTCTTGTGCTGACTTAGTCAATCATCGAGTGGTTTAGTTGAACCATTAGTGATTTTCAATCATGAATACAGTTGTTGGGGCCCTCAAGTCGATCCTCTTTAACAATCGAGCTGTGTGAGTGGGGAAATGTTTTGTTACAAGTCCAAGTACCCGTGTGAATGGTCTAGAACTTGCCCCGAATGTGTTTCTAGGCGAAATTCTAAGTTTTGCTTGACTTGAGAAGTGATTGTTGGCTCTCCATGACCTGTTATGAAATTTCCCATGGCCCATCAATGATGTTATTCCTAGTCAACCCCTTTTAGACTAAAGCCTTTCTCATTTGATAACCATGTTACAAGCCTTTACCCGTTTTGTAGTGATCCTCTCTTGGTATCTGAGCTTTCCTTAACACTCATGAGAAGCCAATTGGCGAAAATATAAGTCTGCGGGAGAGACGAGGAGTTTGAAAATGGTATCAAGGTACAAAAAGAGAAAGGAAATGAATAAAATGAAAGTTAGAGAAAAAGAAAGAAAGAACAAAAGAAAAATACAAAAAGAAAGTGAATAAAGTGAGAGTTGATGGGATCCAAAGAAAAGAAAAAGTGCAAATCATGGTGATAACAAAGAAGGGTAAAATGAATATCATGAACAACAAAGAGTTATGTCAAGTCTCTCTAGTTCCCCCAAAGAAAAAGTAAATAACTCAAAGAGTCGGCAAACCATGAGCCAAATAGATGAAATGTTGTGCTTAAGGAAAGATGAACCCGTTCTTTTTCAACATTTCCTGCCTTAGTCCAAAAGCGTTCATTACATGCCAAAAAATCCCTACGTGATTTCAAGCCGGGTGAACTTGCATTTGTTGTGATTTACATGAGAGGCAGGCATATGGTACTTAGATTCGTACTTGTGACATTCTTTTGAGAGTGATGAGCGAACTTTTCACAAATCATTAAATTGAGAGCTACATTTTTAAAGTAAGATGAGCTAACGAAGAGTAGATGATGAAGAGTTTGGGATCCACAGTGACCTATATGAAAGAGCGAACTTCCTTGATGAATAAAGTCAACTCTTGATGCTCAAGTGTCACATAGAGCTATTTGTGCTTTAAACTTCAAAACATTGCCTTTTTGATAATTCATGAGTGTGTGGGTGATTGTTGGTCCCAGTTGATGTGTGTTTGATTCACCTTAGCTTAGCTGGAATAGCTCTTTTCTTATGGAGGTGGGAATTACCTTATTTGCTTGAGGACAAGCAAAAGCTTAAGTTGGGGGAATTGATAACTAGGGATTTTGACTACTTATTTGTGCATTTTGACTTTCATTTTAGTTCAAAAATGCTTAAAGGTATTCCCGAAAATTGATGAAATATGATTACTTGCAGGATTATTGGAAAATGAGAAAAAGTGATGAAATTCAACTAAAGAAAAAGTGATTTTGAATAAGGACAAAAATCAAGCTAAAAGGCTAAAGTGTGGACCGCAGAATAATTGTGCGGCCGTAGATGTCAAGGTTCAGAGAGTTGGGAATTCAAGAAAATCAAGATCTGCGGACCACACTATAATTCCATGGCATCAAAAATCAAATGTGCGGCCGCACCCAGAATAGTGTGGTCCGCATAACTCAAGAAGTGCGGCCGCGGTTCAGAAAATTGTAGAGCTGCAGCAAATTGTAGACCGCACACAGAATTGTACGGCTGCAGAACCTCTGAGAGGTCAATTTTGTCAGAAAATTTCAGCTGTGTATAAATAGTTTTTTTGTTACGAAATTAGGTTAAGTTTTAAATATCTCAAAGTTGGGAGACGTTTATCTTTACTATTTTAGGAAACATTATCATAGCTTGTTAATTTTACATTGTATTTTCATCTATTTATAATTAAATATGAGTTTAATAATCTTTTCTTCTTTATTTTCTTCATCACCCACTATGAGTAGCAAAATTTCTAGTCTCTACTTGAGAAAGAGGGACTTAGTCTAGGAAAACTTGGCTAACAAGAAATTAGGATGAACTCAAGAAATTGATAGTACAAATTAATGGGTTGAATCTTGAGATAGTAAAACCCGACTTGAGCATCTATCAACTGTTTTGTGCATTACCTAATTGGACATGAGAAAGCCGAATTGGGCAAAACTACTCTATTACCGATATGAATTGAGTGGGTATATGTGTTGATTGCTATAATAACCCCGACCAACGAAACCCGCTATAAAGACCACAACCTGTTAGGCAAACACCTAGGTGGAAGTCACAACCCTATATCTTTTACATACTTGAAAAACAACACCAAAAAGATATTATTCCCTAGTTTCGCATTTCACATTTGCAAACCGTAGCATAATTTAGACGTAGACTCAAAACAAAGATTGTGGAAGTGCATATTAGACACTTTGCGCGCTTAGTCCGTATATATACTAATCCCATCTACGTCATTGTGGATTCGATACCGACTGGTAATTATTATTTCAATCGCCCGCTTCACAACCCCAAAAATGAGGTGTATTTAGGCGAGATCACTCGCCTGAATACCCCGCTATGACACATTTTTCCATAGTCTAGGACAATCTTTCACCATATAGCTGGTATATCAAAACTCAAAGAAACATCTTTGGTGACGTGGTTGTGGAAACTATGCAGTACGAGTACTATGAGACCCATGAGCACCTGGATCACCGTGCAAAGCCTGAAGTGGCTGACCCACATGTCACGACCCAAATTAATGGGCCATGGCGATCACCCGGTTCCTTACTCAACAGAGTACGAACGTAACGTATCTTTTCGTATCATACTATTATAGGTAAATGAGATGGAAAGGCTGCCATGAGATAACAAGAATAAAACATGAGGAAATACTCATCATTGAATGACCCAACATGTAATACAAACACTTACATATGACATACGGTATAAGACCAAAATGATCACTCATATACTTAACATAGGCCGACAAGGCCATACAATCGTTCACGTACATGACAGATGTCTACAAGTAGATAAATATCATAAAGTTCGGGACAGAGCCCCGCAATACTATTCAATACATGTCCAAATCATATTGACCAAATAGGCAACTCCGGAGCAAATGAAGCGCACCAACACCTTCCGCTGAGCTGATAGCCTACTTGGAGGACTCTCAACATGTCTATCGGGACTTGCAGGCATGAAATGCAGTGTCCCCAAGAAAAAGAGAAGTCAGTACAAATAATGTACTGAGTATGAAAGGAATGAATATCAGTAAGTAAATGACATGACTGAAACATGGAGTAAAATGACTTGGCCAACCATTTCTACTAAGTATGCCACCTAACCTCATAATTCCAAGAGTCATTACTTGGTTGATTAAGAATGGCACTTGCTGCCACGTTGGGGAGATGACTCCAATAAGCTTATCCACTAATTATAATTACCTTGTTAATCTCCCACTAAAAATCAATAGTTAACCAATTACTAACATAATTAGGAATTATCTCAAATTACTTAAAATACTACTCACTTTTAACACACTTTATACATCATACTATCATCGTCATGTGGTACCTTGTATGTCATTAGTCCATAAATACGGGGTATTATAACTTGTACTGTATTTTTTCCATAATTGGTAGTCTTTAACGAAATTTTCTTCGGTTAGCTTACCATCTCAACTTCACGGAATTGACTTATCGCCTGTTATAAATAGCATAAATGCTTATAGCCTCAAAAATAATCTATTCCCGAGCATATGCCGATTAACTTACGACGAAACGTTAACGTATGCAAATGTGGGATGTAATATCTCATTTATGAGCTTACATCAATTTACTTATGTCATACTTTCACGCACGAAAACACGGGTGTAACATCATTCCCCCCTTTGGAACATTTGTCCTCCAATGCTGACTGATGCACTTATCATTATCATAATCTATAGCCCTTGCGAATACTTTAGTACTCTCCTTGCCCTGTAGGCAACTGTTTTGTAAATAAATCCAAAGGCCGGGGCATTCCCCCCTTTTAGGACTCTTTCTCACACCATGATTGTGATCAGAATTCTTTCAATCTCGTAACTATTGCTACATTCTATCATGAAGTACGTACGCCTTTGTCCTTGTATGTGCACCTATGTGACTTTTCCATCCTCTTTTCTCCAGCTTTTATCCATTATCTAGGCTACAATTTGTGAATATACAAAGAATTATGGCTTTACTACATCTAAGTAGGTCATAATATACCATAACTCTTACTTTGATTTATCGTTACTGAGGTTTGCTACCAAACTTCAGGTTACTCTCGTTGATTATCCTATATGTATTTCTAAGTCCTTTAATGCTTCCTCATTAATGTTAATCTTAAGAATGATGGCCTAATTTCATCTCATACTTTGTAACTTTTATGCATCCATTGTTGAGTCACCTCAATATTGATCTACCATCTACCACTAATAACTTGAAACCTCACGTAACACATTGTCACTAGGGCTCACGTTGCATCGAGGAACATTTGAAGTGTTTTTTCCTGAACCACTTAGGGGCGATACTATGCTTCAATAACTGTATTTAATAGCATCCCATCATGATTCATCTTATGGGGGGCGGTATTCTAATCTCGTGTCGTCCGAGAAATCTTTTTTCTCTTCAAATCATTAGTCGATTGAAGGCCCAAAGTCATCCTTTATCAATCATAATTACATCCTTATTATTCTACCAGGGCAGCATTCCATCTCTTCTAAATGATATTAGTCTTAGACTCCTTTGAGTTCATTCAGGCTATACTAAGCTTTCTATAACTTAGAGAAACCATTAGCTCTCTTGTTTTCATTGGCTTAATCATGAGGACATATCCATTCTCGTCACCTTCTCGCTCACCATTTCTTATCCTTACTCATGTCTTCCTAAAACCCTGTCTCTTTACCATACTTTAGATTGCGACCTACACATATCTATTTATATTATTCGCAACATTCCTTCAACTTACTTGCATCATAGATTTCCTTATGTCATTCTGGAACATCAAGCAAGACATCACATCGTCTCTAACTCTTCCTTACTCTCTTAATTAGACTTCTCGATACCTAGAAACAATAAGCTGGAAGAAATGTCACTAACGACGCCACTATCATTCCTGGATACTTAATCCATATGCTTCTAGCCTTCTATTCGAAGTATGGACTATTCACAACCTTCTGCATCTGAGTATCTCGTACATTGTACACTTTTACCTTACTTACCATAAAGTCTCGCATCATATCTTCTATCTCTTTCATGACCTCCCTGCCATATAGGTGTCATTCACATCCACAATTTCAAGCTCTATTATAATACTTTCACATCTGGTGTATACACAATCCAGTGGGAGCTTCATACTGACTTCTTATGAGGCTGGTACTCTTCTAATCGGATTCCTCATAGATCCGTTAATATGGTTGTTGTACTATCTCTCTTGTACCTATGATATTAAGAGTGATTCTACAATGATCTCAATCATAATTCCTATAATTTTCTGGGTCTAATAATCAGACTCCTGATTTACTTAGTTGATGTAAGATTCTTAGTTTCCTCTTACCTTTGATCCGCCTGTATGTAGGCTTAAGATATCTTCTAATTTGCGTCTCATGGTATTAGTTATTACTTCAGCCTTTCATGGGTGCTATGAAATATCCAAGATACAACCTTCTAACAATTCAATCCTTTTTCTATGACCTGGACTTAATTATTTCTTTTAACTTATACTAGAGTCTTCTACGGCTGTATGATTGTCAACATATATGTTGCATGGATAATACTCTGAAATCTTAAGTGCGTTCATAACGTAACTAACTCTGGATCATTGATGAATAATTCCTTCCGTTCCTTCTCAACTTTCTATCTCCTTGTTGTGTGCATACTTAGCTTATTTATATCCCACACATGCTGGAATTTTCGTACAACTCATATGATCTCGAATATTACTTTTGATTTTACTTCCCGTTCACTAGCCGCGGTAGGTGCCACTTTATTATGGAGTGCACACAGTGTTGTAGTAAGACTGTTTTTACATGGCCATTTCTTCTTCAAGTTATTATGCTTAGGTTGAATCCTTCTTCCTTATTTCCTCAACTGGTCTTTCATTGTAGTAATTATGGAGGACCCTCAGACTCTTGTAAAGTTGCGAGCTTATCACATCGTATACTCAACATATTTTTTTATGTTCTTCCTTGCCTATAACTACCCTTAGTTACTTACCTCCACTTCTTTGTGCTTGTAGGGTTGCTTATGAACTGATATTTTGACTTTCTTCCACTGGCACTCTCTTTATTTCCGTAACACGAATACGGTACCTTTAACTGCCCCAACTCCTATCTGAATATTTCTCAACGATTACAGTGTCATAACTGCGAGGCTGAATTCACTATATTGGGTTTCACTAAGTTTATCTTGCACGATCTGTTGATTGGTCTGTATCAACTTGTCTAGCCATAAGTAGGCTCTTCCTGAATCTATTAATAACTACTCGTTGGTCCATTCTCATATCTATATTCCGCGTAATCTCTCTTGGGATATGTCTTTTATATTAACTTACCTCTCGCACTGGCTCCTTATTTATAACTAACATCTCGGGCAAGAACCCTTACTTCCTCTCCTTGGCGTCTTGTTTGCATAATGTTCTAGAATCGTAGTATATCTGTAGGATTTGAATAAGTTAAATCTCATTCCTTTACTCATTTTTATCGCATTCTTCCTTTATCATTCAATAGTTACTTGAACAACACTTAAGTTTTGCTTAATGCCACATCACTCCATATTCCCCCCTTTAGGGAGTACTAAGATTTAGAGCTACGACGATTTACCTATAGTTATTTTACCTCTTCATCCATGGCGTCTTTTCACATCATCGATGATTCTTACTCGCTTTGCAGTTATCCTTCTATACCAAGGATAACAAAATTCCTTACTCACAAGGGTTACACTTAGTGTAACTGGCACACATAGTCACATAAGATTAACTTTACTCACATTGCTTGCTTGAGGGAAGCGTCTTCCTAAATGACCTTTAAAGGTTATTCTTCTGTTGTCCATTCTATTATCGATGGAACGCAATTTGAAATTCTTATGATATAGACTATTATCAAATCCCTCAGTCCCCAATTCATGTTTATTTTACCTTGTTCACCAACCTATACATATTTGTATTACTCTGGGGTCTAACTTTTCCTTCTGGTAATCACGTTAGAGTCGCGAACTTATTTCTCGAAATGAGGATATGACTTTATGGACTATACTTTTTTGTTGTCTCAAGGCCTGTCACTTCTCATCTTTTCCTTCACTTGACTATAGACTCTGTAATACTGTCATCATTATTTTTTTGATCTACCGTTGTCATCCATGTATCACTCCTTACTCATAATGCTACATTAACTCTCTTCTTATTTCCCTGCTAACATTTCTCTCTATCGCTTTATCTTGAAAACATCAATAATACATTCTTTTGCTTTTAGCTCTCCTTGATCCATCCACTGGCTCTTCGGATTTCCAAACATTCTCTCTCTAATAGGGACGAGAGCCATACTAAGATAATATTTATCCCTTCCAGGCTTCCGCTGCCTATCTTTGTAGTACTCATATCTAGCAGTACTATTTTGGAGTGCACCATCTGGGTGTCTCACAAGGAGATCTATTATCACATTTGCAATATCCTTCGGAAATGTCAACTAACGCAAACAATCAATCCACCATTTTGGGTTACTATAACCCCAGCCGCATCCTGATATCCCATCCGTCTCTTAAACCATATATGTTAGCTCCCATATGGCATAACTTAAATGGGTGTGGCCGATTGTACATACATCTGTTATTGATGAAGGTAACTCAAAAATCTTATATTTCTCTACCTGAATTGTAATTACTGATAATCTTCATTAACTAGGCACCTCGTACCCTTCTTCACCTCGCTTCTTTTACTTGTTGAAACTTGTATCTACCTTCTAAATCTCTCATTTCTTATCACCATATGGGTGGATGGATATTCTTGCCTAAAGGCTCCTTATCAAGAAGCTTACACGTCTTAGTACACACATGTTCTGCTGAAGACCTCACATTTACTCATCATAAGCATCATGCAAAATCGAATTCCTCTTACTCAACTCTTCCACATCCACATGCAATCTTTTACCAACTGTCTTTCTGGATGTAGGTATCGTTGTATTACGAATAAAATAGAGTTTAAGATGAATTCTTATAATCGAGATCTACCATACGATCTAGAGTAAGAAGAAAGAGTGACAATCCTAAATCCCCTGTAGCCTCCTGCTTATAAGTGAGGTGCACAACACACCCATAAACAACACTCTACTAGACACGGCTTGTAGAATCCCTAGGACAGAGCTACTCTGATACCACTTCTTGTCACGGCCCAAACCGATGGGCTGCGACGGTAAACCGATACCTTATTCAACTGATTACCAACGTAACGTATCATTTCATATCATACTATTATAGGTAAATAAGATGGAAAGGATTTCGTGAGATAACTAGAATAAAACATGAGGGAATACTCGTCATAGGATGACCCAGCATGTAATACAAACTTATACATATGACATACGGTATAAGACCAAAATGCTCACTCGAATACTGAACATATGCCAACAAGGCCATACAATCTTTCATGTACATGACATATGTCTAAGAGCATCTATGAGTAGACAAATATAATAAAGGTCGGGACAGGGCCCTGCCAGACTAATCAATACATGTCCCAATCATACTGTCCAAATGAGCACAATTCCGGAGCAAATGGAGCGCACCAACACCTTCCGCTGAGCTAATAGCCTACTTGGAGGACTCTCAACCTGTCTATCTGGACCTGTGGGAATGAAACGTAGCATCCCCGAGAAAATGGGACGTCAGTACAAATAATGTACCGATTATGTAAGGAATGAAATCAATAAATAAAAGACATGAGAGAAACATGGAGTAAAAGACTCAACATATAAGTCTGAAAAGCCCTGTGAATCATTTCATATTTATAAAGTCATGCATATGTGTATGAATGCCATACCATTCATAGTTATAAGCGTACATAACATCATCAATCCTTTGAGGGCATCCCATCATATCATCACGACCACTGTGGGAATATCATCAATGTATACCAGCTGATCAGGTGGTGGTGCATATATAACACCGTAACCTTTTCCCATATCCCATGTACATGTATAAGTGAATGAGATGCATAAGAAATATGTTAATAAGATTTCTCAGAATGATATAAGATCAATACGTCTTTGATTCATTTCATGAAATAGACTTTATCAACTTACGTATTCTCTGAGACCCATGAACAGATGATAGAATAATAGGACACATGGGGAATCAAGAACATAGGCACCTCTAGCATTTCTATGGATAGAGTCATTTATGAAAGTTGTGTTTTGCTCGTTTCGTTTGTGTCATATGGATCATGCCAAAAGCAAAGAAGGGATAGCCTTAATGGCGGATCGAAGTAGGGAAAGATCCATATGATATTCTTGATAAAGATTGTACCGTTCTCTTTTAGAATTGAAAATCTCACGCTGCTATATAATATTAAGAAGTTTCATATGAATTATTTTAGTGGCTCCATCCGTTACTTGTTGAAGCTCTCATCCATCCCCTTAATGAATTAGGGAGTTTCTTATTGTTGGTGTGGGCCCCACTTTGTAAGATGACTTGGCCAACCATTTCTTCTAAATATGCCGCTAAACCTCATAGCTCAAAGAGTCATTGTTTGGTTGAATAAGAATGGAACTTGCTTCCACATTGGGGAGATGTCTCCAATAAGCTTATCCACCAATTTTAATTACTTTGTTAATCTCCCACTAAAAATCAATAATTAACCAATTACCAACATAATTAGGAATTATCTCAAATTACTTAAAATACTACTCACTTTTAACACACTTTATACATCATACTATCATGGTCGTGTGGTACATTGTATGGCACTAATCCATAAATACGGGGTATCATATCTTGGACCGTATATTATCCCAAATTGGCAATCTCTAATGAAGCTCATTTTCTTCGATTCTCTTATCCTCTAACCTTCACGACACTTACTTATCACCTATTATAAATAGCATAAATGTTTATAACCTCAAAAATAATATTATTCCCGAGCCTAGGCCGATTAACTTACGACGAAACTTTAACGTACGAAATTGTGGGATGTAACATCTCATTTCCGAGCTTACATAAATTTACTTATGGCTTACTTTCACGCACGAAAACATGGGGTATAACACCACAAAACCCCTACCATGTCGTACCATGCCTCCAAAATGAGGACAAGTAGATCTCTTCATGCCTTCCAATCAGCGAGGCCTCCTAGCCTCCGTGTGCCCTCTCTCCTGGTCCCACATGCTCTCCAATCAACGAGAAATCTCAACCACCTACTGAAATGAAACATGCGACTCCAACTCCAGGGCCATGCTGAACCGAATATCATGCCTGGGCCCCTCAATGAATCTACAGACACACTCTCTAATTGTAGCAACCAAAGAAGGTGCATGTTAGACCAAATCACTGAGTCTAATGGCCAACACCGATACTGACATAGTGCCCTGGGGTAGCTTCTCAAACTCCGTGCGCCATGCATCCCTAAGGGACTAAGATTCAAACTCTCTCAGGAACATCTCTGAAAACTGAACTCATATAACTAAAACTGTGTCGGCTGGGCTAACCAACTCATATGCCCGCCACCACTGATAAGCCGCTTTCATGAGCTTGAACGTATTAAAATCAACCACGCTCGTCTCCACAATACCCATAATAGAGAATGCGGTGAGACTCTTGCAGAAAACCCTGGGCATCATTTGTCGCCAATCCATTGAAGGTAGGAGGGTGGTACTTCTTGTACCTCTCAAGTCTAAGTTGTTTTTGCTCACATGTGGTTTCCATTACCACGGGCTGAACTGGAACCACATGCTGGGTCTCCATGACACCTGGAACCTAACCAGTGTGAACTCGCTGCTCTAGAGTGTCGGCGGCGGGAGTCTGGGTTCCTCCCCTGGTCTGTGATATAGCTGAAGCAATCGGAATCAACCCCGCCTGAGCCAGCATACCAAACATGCTGAGGAATTGCGCTAAGGTCTCATGAAGTCCGGGGGTAACAGCAGGCGCCTCCGGCACCTGTCCCCCAACCGGATCTACTGGCGCATCCTCAACTGCTGCTCTGGCGGCTCCTCAACTAGCTGCTCCACGTGCTCCTCTTCACCCTCTGCCTCTGCCCACGACAAAATCTCCTCCGCATGCAGCGTCATCAGTAACTAGTGCTCGTGCCCTCATCATCTATGAGAGAATGGAATGATAAAAGCTCAAACTTCGAGATCAATAAACTCGCACGATAGGAATGAAGGCAGTGAAACTGTCCTAATAATTTTGCAGCATCTCAAAGATAAGTACAGACGTCTCTGTACCGATCCGTAAGACTCTACTAAACTAGTTTATGACTCGTATCACCTATGAACCTAGAGCTCTGATACCAACTTGTCACGACCCAATTCTCCCTCCATTGGGCGTCGTGATGGAATAACAACAATATTTAAATGACAACAATATTTAAATAACATCTAACAAATTTTGAAATAGAAATCTCTATAAAATTTATAATCCTGAAATCGGTAGTATAAGTCATAAGCTTTATAGAGTTTGCTAGAAAACCTCTAAATACAACTATTCCGAAATGAGGGAAAATGTGTAAATACAAAATTAAAAGGTGACTCGAAAGCCTGCGAACGCAGCGGCAGGTTTACCTTGAGTCTCCACCACAAGATCTGTACAACAAGCTAACGATCGACTGACTCCGCAAAACCTGGATCTGCATAAAAATGTACAGAAGTGTAGTATGAGTACACCACAGCTGTACCCAGCAAGTATCAGGACTAACCTCAGTGGAGTAGTGACAAGGCACAGTCAAGACACCCACTAGAGAAAATAACTTGAACAAGTATAAGTGTATAACAACAGTGTACGATATCTATATAAAGACTACGCATAATGACAAAATAATACGGTAATTGTAGTAAGAAAGGAAAAAGCAACAACTAACAGCGAAACATTATAATAATGACATAGTAGAATGAGCGGAACACAATTTCAGTCCAGTGAATCATAGATAAAGGAAATACAAGTAGCAACTCAACAAAAACGACCGCTTTCACGATAGGTTTTAACCAAAAACCTTCACAAGGTACCGAATATCAGAATATCCACATTTTCACGGGTCTAAATTCCGGAACCCTAAACACTCGACATCTTGTGCCTTCATTATAACTTATAACCGCACTGACGACTCACGTGCCAATAGAGCCATTCTTGCATAGAAGACAAGTAATCTAGGGTGTGCATCAATACTCAACAATGCCAAGATCTATCCTCTTAACCGATAAGAGTGATTAACTATGTGTATGCTTGTGCAAGTGTTCTAACATAGTTCATGTCAGCTGGTAAGTATATAGAAAATGGATAGCACGTAAAATGTTTTCCCACAACTTTCCAGGAGACAAAACTCACATAGGTAAGTGCACCACTACACAAATATCAAACACAAGAATGCCCCCAGGCCATCACAAGTCATGACAAATCAATCCATGATGTATCACACCTTGTCTCGCCACGTGCACAATGCGTAAAGTAAATGCCCGCCTTGTCTCACCACACGTGCATAATAATGTTCCCAACTTGTCTCACCACATACGCAACCCACATATATAGCTCGCCTTGTCATGTTGCATGTGCAAATATCAATAACAACACTAGCACGGAAGAAACCTCGTTCAACACAATAACACCCGCACGACATAAACCTCTTGTATCACAATAGTAACAGCAAGGCAGAAACTTCATGCATCACAACAACAACCGCACGACAGAAACCTCGTGCATAACAACAATAAGTACAACAACAAAAATGACAATAGTACGACATGTAAATCAACTCAAGAACTCTCGATCACCAAGAAATAGAAGAACTAGTTCACAAGGAATAATCACAATAAAGAATGCCGGTCATAATAAGAACAGCTCAACAAGGGAGAAAATAATATATAACCACAGTCCCACAAAGTACGGTTCAACAACAAGGGAAATATCACGAGTTAATAATTCCAAATATGGATAAGTCAACTAAGTTCGCTTCATTTAGGATTTAGTACTAACAAAAGATGTACAACAATTACAATTAAGGATAAGCCACAGAAAGAATAATCATGACCTCAACTAAGGATAAACAATTACAGAAGAGATAATAATAATTTCAAATAAAAATTAGCAGTTAGGAAAAGATAGCATGGCAATAAGAGAGGTAACAATCTTCAGTTAAGTCATAAACAGTCAAATTGTCAATCAGAGTGGATCATGACACAATTAATTCTAGTTAAAGCAGTTAGAGGTTAAACTAGTAACTAAGAAAACTTAGTCATAACAAAGCAACTTCATACTCAGTGAATACAAGGACCTAAGAACCCTAAAAGGCCAACTTTCCACAAATAAGCCTGAGCACGTACTCGTCACCTCGCGTACAAGAACTTCACAATATATAATTAGCATCGAAGGCTCAAATCCTAAGGGGTAGTTCCCCCCACACAAGGTTAGGCAACACACTTATCTTAAAATAGACAGATCGATACTCAAAAATGGATCTCGGGCGAAATAACCTCCTGACGGCTCAAATATAGCCAAAATAACTTCAAAGCATAAATAAAACTAAGGAGAAACTATTCCAGATCTTAAAGCCTCAATCTTTATCAAAAACTAAAAATCAACCCAAAAGTCTACCCCCGTGCCCACACCTCGAAACCCGACAAATTTCACAAAACCCGAACAGCCATTTCGGTGCGAGTTCAATCCTACTAAAATTATCAAATTCTGACATCAATTCATCCCTCAAATCATGAATTTTCTTTTTGAATTTTGTTTTAAAAAATCCACATTTTCCTCACTCAAAAAAATAATTAAATGATAAAAATAAAGATAAAATCATGAAATATAATAAATTCAAGGTTAATAACACTTACCCAATCGGCTTACTTGAAAACCCCACAAATAATCACTCAAAATTGTGCTCTAACTCCAAAAATGGTGAAAATAGCTTAACCCTCAGAAAAGAGAACTTTATATTCTACCCATATGTATATCCATCGCGGTCGCGGAAAAGGAGCTGCGATCGCAAAGAGAAAATGGCTACTGCCTCGCGAACAAACAAGTGCGATCGCGACGAAGGAAAAAAAGGTTGCCTAGAACGCCCCTACACGAACGTGAAACAGGAGATGCGAACGCGGACATCAGTAAGCTAAATGACGCGAACGCGAATGCGATTGCGCACCCAATGACGCGAACGTGAAGAACAAAGTAGGGCTCCCCAGCACGGCTACCACGACACGAACGCGAACGCGGTTGAATTCACAAGTTCACGATTGCGAACCTTACAATGAGAACACGATTAAGGAAAATAAGGTAGTTCAACAGTACACTACGAAATCATGACTAGGACTTCGCGATCGTGGAGAAGGTTATCAGACACCAGAAACCAGCACCTCAAAACATGAAGAAATAGCTTGTAACCAATTTGAAACACACCCGAGGCCCTCGGGACCTCGTCTAAACATACTAACAACTTCCATAATCTAACACAGACTTGATCGAGGTCTCAAATCACATCAAAAAACGTCGAAACTACGAATCGCACCAAGAATCAAACTTATGATCTTTCAAATCTTCCAAATTCTAAAATTTGCGCCGAAACAACACGAAATGACGTCAAATTTTGCAAGCAAGTCCCAACTGACATAACAGAGATGTTCCAACTCTCGGAATATCATTCCGACCCCAATATCCCCTTAGTCAACTCTTGGTCAAACCTCTCAACCTTCCAAAGTTTAACTTCTCCAACGTTTTCTGAAATTCTTCAAATTACCCTACGGACCTCCAAATACTAACTCAGACGGACGCTTAAGTCCAAATTCACCATACAAAGTTGTTGGTATGAAGAAATGACTTGTAGCCTATTTGAAACACACTTGAGGCCCCCGGGACCCTGTCTAAACATACCAATAGGTTCCATAACCTAACACAGTCTCGCTCGAGGTCTCAAATCACATCAAACAATGTCGAAACTACGAATCGCACCAAGAATCAAACTTATGAACTTTCAAATCTTCCAAATTCTAAGATTCACGCCGAAACAACCCGAAATGACGTCAAATTTTGCAGGCAAGTCACAACTGACATAATAGAGCTATTCCAACTCTCGAATCGCATTCCGACCCTGATATCCAAAAAGTTAACTCTTGGTCAAACCTCTCAACCCTCTAAAGTTCAACTTCTCCAACTTTCGCCGAAATGCTTCAAATTACCCTACGGACCTCCAAATCCAAAACCCATTCCGGAGTAGTTTACACAAAAGTGAAATTCCGGTCAACTCTTACTGCTTTAGCTTCCAACACTAGAATCTTTCTTCCGATTTGACTCTGAATCATCCGATAACTGAACTCGACCATGCACGCAAGTCAACACACATAATACGAAGCTGCTCAAGACCTTATGCCGCCAAAAGGAACTTAAATTGTCAAAATGATCGGTTGTGTCATTACACGGAGGCATATGTAAAATGCTTTGCCTTACACCCACACCCGATAAAACACTGGTCATAACGATACCGGTTCCATTCATTTAAGCATAACTCTCTTAGAATCATCATTCCAAAACTACATTATAAACTTCATTAAGCCCGAGGTATGAAGGCGATTCAAAGCCATAATTCGGCTGTAATCTCATGAGTCATGGTCTTTCAGAATTTCACATATTGTCTCTGCAATAT
The DNA here is from genome assembly GCA_005239495.1 of Nicotiana undulata. Taxonomy (NCBI): domain Eukaryota; kingdom Viridiplantae; phylum Streptophyta; class Magnoliopsida; order Solanales; family Solanaceae; genus Nicotiana; species Nicotiana undulata. Next base: position 55,536 of record ML297777.1, read on the forward strand.
ATGCCTGTAGCCATGGAAAAAATGATCATTAAATTAATTTCCTTGCCGGCAAACTCTTCTATTGTCTATGGTCAAAGAGGGGCAGCTGTTGACGATCAATTTTGACCTTGCCCTTTTAAATTATATTTTTTAAACTTATTGGTCAGCAAAAAATGTAGTAGAGTATTTCTAAAATTAATAATATCTATTTTCTCAAAATATAAATAATGTAATAGGAAATAATAAGTATAATAATAGCTAATAATATTAGTTTTATAATTAACAATAATTTAGTCTTGAATATTTATAAGTATATTACTTAAATTAATTAAATTGAGCTTTCATAACTATATTCATAATTTATGCCCAACATTTTTTACTCTATCCAGCAGCCTCATAACCATCCTACTTGGCGATCCACGCCATGTGCTCTCAACCAATCGCGAAGTGCCACATCACACCCTCCAAATCACTCACAAAACAAGCACAACTCATCCAGACCATCGATTAAAATCATCAATGGTCTAGAATTAACCCTAATTTCTCCTTAATCTTAAAACACCTTGTGTTTTATCTCAACCGTTGGATCCAGGTGATCGAATGGCTCCCATTTTATCCCCATTAAACTATTCTTCTCTTTTTTATCTCCAAAATTTGGAGCCGCTGATCAAAACGATCCAATAGCTTCCACGCCATCTCCCATTTAAATTAACCCCTCCCAAACCCTAATCATTTCTTCTGAGACCACCCGCATCACTCTTCCCTTCCTCTCTCTTTTCTCTCTTCTTCTCAGGCCTATCAATCTCTGAAACCTACCACACAAAAATGTGGAAGGTCACTCATAATGATTAAAATGTTAATCATGTCTCTAGTCCCACCGTGAATCTCGTCAGTATTTCTTTTTTATCCTCACCCGATTTGATTTCCAACTCCCGAAATCCTAGACAAAAATGTGCAAGGTAAGGATATAATCATTTCATCCTCTGCTAATTCAAATCGATACATGCAAGCTATAGATTCATGAGAATCTTGATCATATTATGATGAATTTTGGTTGAGAGGTCAAACACAATGACCTATGGACATTAGCTTTGATAGATTGTCCATTTGGCCTTGACGGTTGATTCCTCCATCATTTAGAGCAGGTAAAAATCTTCTCTTGCTTCTCCCCTTTATTTTTTCCCTTAGCTCGTATCAGCGTTCAATAGTCATCTTCCACTAAGTCCTTTCAAACTTAAATGAAGCCTAAGGCTCCATGTAGGGACTATAAATGTCCTCCGCTTAGGGACTAAGGCTCCAAATAGGGACTATAAATGTCCTCCGCTCCAATTAATTACCACTATAAATAGGGACTTTAATTCTCTATCCCGAACACGAAAGCACGCAGAGAAAAGCACCAACCTACCTTAAGAATCATAGTAAATATCCTCCGCTTAAAGAACTCTAAAAGTTCTTCAATGATTTCTTTCTTTTTTTCGTTTTGTTCGAGTTCAACTACTGCAAATTGGGTGTGATTTCTGGTCCCCGAACGGCTAGCAATCACTACTTGATTTCCTTCTCCGAAGAAGGTCAGTATACCCCACC
>ML297778.1:597-21469 GCA_005239495.1 Nicotiana undulata
TTTCAGCTCTGTCTTACTTTATATTTCAAAGACAGTCCCATGTACTTATTTTCAGACCTTTGTTTTTAGTAATCTCTTAGATAGTTCGTGAGTATGTGACACCAGTTCTGGGATTTGTATATGGGTTCTACTTCGAAATTGCTATATTATTTTTGGCTATTTGTTAACCTTCATATTGTTGACCACCGATGCTTTAGTTGTCTTATCTGTGCTAGTTGTTAAATAATTTTATCTAGTTCAAACGTTGGCTTGTCTAGCGGGTTCAACGTTAGATGCAGTCATGGCCCGAAGGTGGGATTTCGGGTCGTGACATGTGCAACCGCAGGTATGACTGTGCGATCGCACAGGGTGTGCTGGAGGCTTCTGGGATTTTTGCTTGTGCGGTCGCGGTGGATGTTGTGCGATCACACAAAAGGTTTTCCTTGGCAGTGTTCAATTTAAAAACAGATTTTTGCCATTTATCTCATATATTTCTCATGGTTGGGGCGATTTTGGAGGATTTCAAAGGGTGATCTTCTTCAGGCATCAAGAGGTAAGTGATTCCTTCTCATTTCCAAGTTAATTCAAGGTTTATACATGGGATTAGACATGAGAATTTGTATAAAATTAGGATTTTTGAAGAAAACCTAGAAAATTAGGTAATTTGGATTTTTGCCACGAATTGAACATGAATATTTGAGTGAATTGTATATTTGAACTAGTAAAGCTATGGGTAGAGTTTATCTTCGAGAAATTTTGGAATCCGGGCACGTGGGCCTGACGCATTTTGGTCAATTCATTGAGCGGAGTTGGGAAATTATATAATTTGAATTTGTTACGAATATTAGAGTATATTTTCATTGGTTTACCGTTATTTTGATAGTTTGGGGCGTTGTGCGTCAATTGAAGTCGTCGGAAGGGCTTGGAAGCCGGTTATGGAATTTCGGAGCGAGGTAAGTCTCCTTTCTAACTTTGTGAGGGGGAATTGTCCCCATAGGTGAACTAAATAAATACATGCTATTAATTGCTGGGGATACGTGCGCACGAGGTGACGGGAGTCCGTGCGTAGCTACTAATATGCTTATGTCCGGGTAGTCTAGGACCCACTAGCATGCCTTACGTGTTGTACTTGTGATCTTGCCAGTAATATTAGACCGCTAATATGATCAAAATAGTAATGGAATACCTAAGAAGATTAGAGTTCATTTTTTCTTAATCATTTAGAAAGAGAATTTATTCTTCCTTGCGTAATTGTGTTCCAGACGGATTTGTAATATTTGAAAACCTCGTCAATCGTGGCAAATGAATTTCCAGAAATGATTTATATACCATCTTCTTGTTCACCTAAATAGAATTTTATCATTTTCTTGAGAAGCTGTTTCTTGATAAAAATGTGGATTTATTATGTGAATACGTGTACGTATGAGCACCTGAGTCGCATGTATGATTCGCGAGTAGGTTAGCCTTATTATTATTATATTGACTGCGTCGCATGATCGATTCGCGAGCGGGGAAAATAGACGCATCTATGGTTCGAGCCGTTCGACCCTCGGCAGTGCAAATTTTATTATTGTTGGTCCGCACCGTTCGACCCTCGACAATTTCTTGCGCATGATAAATGCTGCTTATTTCCTGTGAAGTATACTTGTTTATTGGCCTAAGGAGTTTTGAGTTGCCAGCTAAAATGAAGAAGAATTGATGTGTAAAATGTGAAATAAGTTGATATTTCTTATCTCTGTTCATTATTTAATTGCATATGATACTCATGCTTAGTACCTCACTTGATTATAATTAATCGACTTATAGCAAGTGTCTAATTCGACCTTTCGTCACTACCTCTTTGAGGTTAGGCGGGATACTTACTAAGTACACGTTATTTTTGTACGCATGCTACACTTGTTGTGCATTTTTATTGCACAGGTACTATCATAGCGACGTGGCTGGTTTGGAGACTTAGGCGAGCTACATCATCCGGAGGCGATCCGCAGCTGATAGAGTCTCCCTCGTATTGTACTCATTTTATTCTAATTTTCCTTGTCCAACTGTATTTCGGACAAGCTTTGTAATATTTTGTAAAATTCTTAGAAATTTCTCATGCACTTGTGTCACGGGGTTCTGGGGATGTGTTGGGATTTATTTCATTAAACTGAATTGTTTTTCTGTCGTATTTAAGTAGCGAAGATTTATTCACTTGTTATGAAATGCAATGAAAGGTAACAATTTAAAAATGTTAAGAACATGAATATAATTCACTAATTAAGGATTGGTTTGCCTGACCGTGGTGTCCGGCGCCATCACGACCTAAATGGATTTTGGGTCGTGACAGTGACAGCACCTAGTCTCTACGACTAGGTAAGCCTATAAATTACGGAAGATATTAAATAAAAACAATAAAATAAAGACAGAGTAAAGCAAATCTTCTAAATGAAATATAGCCACTCGAAATGTACATGCAAAATTCCCAAAACCCGGAATGTCACTTTTTAAGCCACAATCTCTATACTATAATAGCTCTATACAACGAAAAGGAAATACATAAAGTCTCTATCTAACTGGAATGGAAGGTGACTCGTGGGATTCTGCGGATGCGGCAGAAATACCTTGCGGTCTCCTCAAGCAGCTACGACGACCACTAGCCACGGAACTACGTACTAGAACCTGGATATGCACACGAAAAACATGTACAGGAAAGGGCATGAGTACACCAACTTTGGTACCCAGTAAGTGCCAAGCCTAACCCCAGTCAAGTAGTGACGAGGTCAGGTTAAGGCTCTACTGATTTATTAGTAAAACAATGTAAAATAGTACAAAAGGAAAATGAATTCTAAGATAAACATTAAAAAAAGAATAATCTGAAATAAAATAGCAACAGGGAGCCCTCGGCTCAGCACAACGTATCACACAGTAGAATCTCCCGGCATGCCGTCCCGTAGTCCCAAATATAAAGATGCAGTACAGGGGGATCTCCCGGAATACGTCCATAGTCCTAATTTAAATATGTAGTACAGGGGGCTCCCGGAATACGTCTGTAGTCCAAATTTAAATATGCAATGCGGAACGAATGACATATAAGGCATCAAGTGAAACGGTTCACCAAATAGCAGGTAGGGAAAGCAATAAGCTAACTAACATGGCGCACAGAGTGTCAGATAGGAAATTTAATGTTAAACAGGTAAGCATGCTTTCCTAATCTAAGTTGAACAATTTAACACAGTAAGGCAAGGTAATAGGAGAAAATAATTTATAATTTTCGGAGAAAAATAGAATATTTGCAATAATGGTCCATGTACGTACTTGTCACTTCACGTACACGGCTCCCACACAACATTTAATATCAAAACAACCTAAGGGAAGTCCCCAACACAGAGTTAGGCAAGCCACTTACCTCGACTGCCCAACTCAACCCGAAATCACGTTCTTGCCACAAATACCCGACTCCGAATGGCCCAAATCAAAATCGCCCAGGTGAAAATCTCTTCAAAAATTGCACTTTCCCAAGCTCCCAAAGTTCAAAATATGAATAATGGCTTAAATCCTCGATTTTGGATTTTAAGATTCTGCCCAGCACTTTTCTTCACTGCGATCGCGGACCCCCAGTCGCGATTGCGAAGAGCAACTCACACGGGCCCTCAAATAACTCTATGCGAACGCGAGGACTCATTCGCGAATGCGATTCTTAATTACCTCAGACCTACACGATCGCGGTTGGCTTCACGCGACCGCATAGAGGAACACTTAAAATTTCTGCCGCCTAATTTATTCTACGCGAACGCGACATAGCTCATGCAAACGCAGTGGCTAAGCTACCTACTCTACGCGATCGCGATGTACAAAATCCTGCCTAGACTCAATTCACTCTACCCGATCGCGCGCTCCTTCACGCGATCGCGATGAAGGAAAGTCTGCCGCACTTACACCAGAAAACCAGCAATCACACAAGGTTATAAACGACCCGTTGAGCATCCGAAACACACTCGAGGCCCCGAGACCTCAACCAAACCTACCAACGAGTCCTAATACCTCATTCAAACTTAGTCGAGCCTTCAAACCACGTCCCATAACATCAAAGTCACGAATTATTCATGGATTCAAGCCTAAGAACTTAGGGAATTTCCAAAATCTACAATCGATGCCGAAATACGTCAAAACTAGTCCGAATGACCTCAAATTTTACACACAGGTCATAAATGACACTACGAACCTACAACCACTCTTGTAATTCCATTCCAAGCCCGATATCAAAATTTCACCTATCGGCCGAAATCGCCGAAATTCTAACTTTCGCTAATTTAAGCCTAAATCTACTACAGACCTCAAAGATACATTCCAGACACGCTCCTAACCCTAAAATCACCCAACGAATCTAACAGAGTCGACGAAATTCCATTTCGGATCCATTTTCACAGATTTCCAACTACGGTCCGATTTCTAAAGCTTAAACTCATATATAAGGACTATGTGTCCAAAAACTCTCCGAAATTCACAACTAATCATTCCGACAAGTCCCATAAGCAGATATAAACGTGGGGAAATTAGTTATTATGGGATCGGGCGCTAACTCTAAAAATGACCGACCGGGTCGTTGCAACCCTCTAGTATAGAAATAGAAACAACACCATAATTTCAGAATATAGAAACACAGAAAAACAATTCAGCTATAAGAATGATGACGTTCAGCAAATACAAAACAAAACTACAGCTCTAAGAATACTGAAGTTCAGCAAATACATAACAAAAACTTCAGCAAAAATATGCTATAGTTTTACAAATACAGAACACAACTTCAACTCCAACTCCAAGAATGTTGAAGTTCATCAAAAACAAAAAAAAATGCAGAGAAAACATACTTTACTTTACAAAACATAAAACAAATCTTCAGCTACTAGAATGCTGAAGTTCATCACTAATAGAACAAAATTTGCAGACAAAACATGTTATAGTTTTACAGAACACAGAACAAAAACTTCAGCTCAAAACTTGCATGACATATTGTGTTGACTAATTCATTGTCAAACGTCATTGGAGAATGCTTTGAACGACTCTAGGTACGAGGTGATTCTCCAATTACATGAGTTTGATTGGTTTCTTTTGATCGACTCTGACTATGTGGTGATTCACCAGTTGAAGGATCCAGATTCAATACCTTTGAACGAATGCGGCTGCATGGTAATTGTCCAATTAAAGGCATTGAATTCAATTTCTCTTTGGTAGAAATTATATCCAATATCCTAAATGTTTGATATTTCCGTTTAATAAAAAAAGTATATTATGAAAAATAAAATAAAACTGATACATCAACATATTTACAAAATTACAGAAAAAGGAAAAATAAAGAACATTACCTTACACCATGATTACTGAAGTAATCTTCACGAAGTTCTTAAAATTTAGGCTCTCCCAAAGATATATAACGTAGCATCATGGGAATCTAAGGGGCATCAAGGAAGTCGTCCTCTTTTAAATACTTGCCATGAATATCTGAGAAGCACTCATAGAACCAAACACATAATGGATATGGAAATCCACCTACAGTATACTCAGTTGAATTATTTTTGTCTTGGTTGTCCAAAGCATGTATCATTGAGGTAATAAGTTTCTCATAAGACGCATTACCCCAAGGATAATCACCACTGTCACGACAAGATTTACCCTCCGAAAGGTATCATGACTGCACCTAGTCTCTACGACTATGTAAGCCTAAATTTGCAAGAAATAAATATAATAAAATAAAGACAGAAAGAAACATAAGTAGACATAACATAGCCACTCGGCATGTACAATTATAACTCCCAAAACCCGAAATATCACATTAGTCACAAGCTCTATCTCAAAAGTAGTTCTATACAACGTAAAGGAAAATACATGAAAAATATATCTAAGTCTGGAGAGGAAGGTGACTCGAAGGACTCTGCGGACGCGACAGAATTACCTTTCGGTTTCCTCGAAGCAGCTGCTCGGACCCTAGCCAAAAAATGGAGTGTTGGTACCTGGATCTGCACACAAAAAACATGTGCAGGAAAGGGCGTGAGTACACCACAATTGGTACCCAGTAAGTGCCAAGCCTAACCCCAGTCAGTAGTGACGAGGTCTGGTTAAGGCTCTACTGGATTTTTATAAGTAAAACAGTTTAAAATAGTGCAGAGGTATAAAAGCTAAGGTAAGCAGTAGAAACAATAATCTGAAAGTAAAACAACAACAGGGAGCCCTTGGCTCATCAAAAAATATCACACGGTGGAATCGGGATATGTCCCATAGTTCCAAATGTAAAGATGCAGTACATGGGGGAAAGCTCCCGGAATACGTTCGTAGTCCCAATTTAAATTTGAAGTACAAGGGGAAAGCTCCTGGAATATGTTCGTAGTCCCAATTTAAATATGCAGTACAGGGGGAAAGTTCCTGGAATACGACCAAAGTCCCAATTTAAATATACAATGCGAATGAATGCTGGATACGGTATATTTAAACAGCTCAGGAAAAGAGTCACAGACAAGAACAAGATAAATACTAACTAACATGGTACACATTGTATCAAAAAGGAAATTTGTGTAAAACAGGTAGGCATGCTTCTTCCTAATCTAAACTATACATGTAGCACATTGACAGTGAAATAGGAGTAAAATGATTTATGGCATGGATAGGAAAAAATAGAATTAAGCAACAATGGCCCGTGTACGTATTCGTCACCTTACGTACACGGCGTCCATATAACAAATATTATCAAAACAACCTAAGGGGAAGTCCCCAACACAGAGTTAGGCAAGCCACTTACCTCGACTGCGTTATTCAACTCAAAACCATGCTCTTGCCACGAGTACCCGACTCCTAATGGACCAAATCTGTTCAATTCAATTGCATAATGTAAATATCACTTTAAGGAATCAATATAGCTAATTAGTTCGAAGCTAATACGTGAAATTGGGAAAATTTCCCAAAGATTCCTTCGGGCCCACGTCTCGGAAACGAGTGAAAGTTACAAATTTATAACACCCTTTCACTCACGAACTCACTCGAATATGAATCATCAAAATCCGACGTCAAAATCCCCTAAAATCCTCAGATTTCTACTTGGGGAACTTCTTCCCATTTTCATGATTTTCACCCAATTTCATTGATTAGATTGAAGAAATTGCTATGGGTTAATGATATACAAGTGAATTAAGGTAAGAAATCGTTACCTATGAAGATTTTCCTCAAAACCCACTGAAAATCGCCAAATCCCGAGCTCCAAATCGTTTTAGAATATATGAATTTTAAACCCTCGGATTTTTTATAAACAACCCAGAGTTTCCGCACCTGCGACTCTTGGACCGCACCTGCGGAAAACCCATCGCAGGTGCGAAAATTCACTAACAGGGTTAGGGCCGCACCTGCGGTCACTGGGCCGCATCTGTGGCTCCGCTCCTGCGGAACCCAGACCGCACCTGTGAGCACTGGCTGACCTTGGCCAAGACCGCACCTGCGAAGCTCCTGCCCGCACCTGCATGTCTACACCTACGGCTCCCCATCCGGAGGTGCGAGACACCATAACCAGCAATGCTTCAGCTGGTTTCCTAAGTCCAAATTTATCCCGTTGAGCATCCGAAACATCCCCGAGGCCCCTGTGACCTCAACTAAGTTACCAACTAGTCCTAATACCTTATCCAAACTTAGTCGAGCCTTCAAAACACATATTATAACATCAAAATCACCAATTATGCATGGATTCAAGCCTAAGAACATATGAAATTTCCAAAATCCATAACTGATGCCGAAACACGTCACATTTAGTCCGAATGACCTCAAATTTTACATATATGTCATAAATGACACTACAGACCTGCTGCCACTTCCGGAATCCCATTCCGTGACCGATAGAAAAATTTCACCTATCAGCCGAAATCGCCGAAATTCTAATTTTTGCCAATTCAAGCCTAAATGTATTACAAACCTCGAAAACACCTTCCGAACATGCTCCTAACCTTGAAATCACCCAACGGAGCTGACAGAGTCGACATAATTCCATTCTGGATCCATCTTCATAGAGTTCCAACTACGGCCCGATTTCTAAAGCTTAAATTCACATATAAGGACTATGTGTCCAAAAACTCTCCGAAATTCACAACTAAACTTTCCGACAAGTCCCAAAAGTAAAAATAGACATGGGAGAAACAATTATTAGGGGATCGGGGCGCTAACTCTCAAAACAACCGACCGGGTTGTTAAATTCTCCCACTCTTAAGAAAATCGTTCGTCCTCGAACGAAATAGAGACATACCTGATGATGTGAAAAGATGAGGGTACTGACTGCGCATCTCCTGCTCGGTCTCCCAAGTCGCTTCCTAGATCGGCTAACCTCTCCACTGAACCTTACTGATACAATATTCTTTGACCTGAGCTTTCTGACATGTCTATCCAATATAGCTACTGGCTCCTCAACATATGATTAATCCTTGCCCAATTGGACTGAACCGAAATCCAAAACATGAGTCGGGTCACCGTGATACTCCCGGAGCATAGAGACGTGGAATACCGGTGAACTCCTAATAGGCTGGGAGGCAAGTCAAGCTCATAGGCAACCTCCCCAACATACCGCAACACCTCAAAAGGGCCAATAAATCTCGGACTCAGCTAACCCTTCTTCTCGAACCTCATGACGCCCTTCATATGTGATACCCGAAGCAAAACTCGATCACCAGCCATAAATGCCAAATCACGAACATTTTGGTTCGCATAACTCCTCTGCCTGGACTGAGCTGTGCGAAATCTCTCCTGAATCACCTTCACCTTGTCCAGGACATCCCGAACCAAATCTGTACCTAACAATCGAGCCTCGCCCGACTCAAACCATCCCACTGGAGACTGGCACCGTCTACCATACAAAGCCTCATACGTTGCCATCAAAATGCTGGACTGGTAATTGTTATTATAAGAAAACTCTGCAAGTGGCAAGTACCAGTCCCATGACCCTCCAAAATCCATCACACAGGAACAAAGCATATCCTCAAGAATATAAATCGTGTGCTCGGACTGGCCGTCCGTCTGAGGGTGAAAGGTTGTACTCAACTCTACCCTGGTGCTTAGCTTATGCTGAACGTCTCTCCAGAACCGTGAAGTGAACTGTGTACCTCTGTACGAAATGATAGATACTGGGATACCGTGGAGACGAACAACCTCCCTGATATAAATCTCCGCCTACCTCTCGGAGGAATATGTAGTCAGAACTGGAATGAAATGGGCAAATTTGGTCAGCCGCTCCACGATCACCCAAATAGCATCAAACTTTCTCAAAGTTCGAGGAAGTCCAACCACAAAGTCCATGGTGATCCACTCCCACTTCCACTCTGGAAGCTCAATCTGCTGAAGTAGCTCTCCTGGTCTCTGATGCTCATATTTGACTTGCTAACAATTGAGACACTTGGCCACAAACTTCACTATATCCTTTTTCATCCTTCTCCACCAGTAGTGTTGTCTCAGATCCTGGTACATCTTCGCGGTACCCAAATGAATGGAATACCGCGAGCTATGTGCCTCCTCAAGAATCAACTCCCGAAGCCTATCCATATTGGTCACACAGATCCGACCCTGCATCCTCATCACCCTGTCATCTCCTATAGTCACATCCCTGGCATCACCTCGCCGAACCATGTCCTTAAGAACCAAAAGGTGGGGATCATCATACTGGCGCTCTCGAATGCGTTCATAAAGAGAAGATCGAGCAACCACACAAGCTAAAACCCGGCAAGGCTCTAAAAGATTCAATCTTACGAACTGACTGGCTAAGGACTGAACATCCAAGATAAGGGCCTCTCAACTGCAGGAAGATATGCCAAACTCCCTAAACTCTCCGCCCGGCGACTCAAGGCGTCGACCACCACATTGGCCTTCCCCGGGTGGTATAATATGGTGATTTCGTAGTCCTTTAGTAACTCCAACCATCTCCACTGGCGCAAATTGAGGTCCTTCTGCCTGAACAAGTGCTGCAAACTCCGGTGATCCGTGAAAATCGTAGGGAACACCGTATAAATAATGACGCCATATATTCAATTGTTTGGAAGCGTAGGAAATCACCCTATCGTCTTGCATCAACAACTCCCCAGGGCCAATCCTCGAAGCATCACAATAGACTGTATAGGACCCTGACCCCGTAGGCAATACCAACACTAGAGCTGTAGTAAGGGCTGTCTTGAGCTTCTGGAAGCTCTCCTCACACTCCTCAGTCCACCTGAACGGAGCACTCTTCTGGGTCAGTCTTGTCATAGGTGCTACAATATATGAAAATCCCTCTACGAAACGACGATAGTACCTAGCCAAACCAAGGAAAATGTGGATCTTAGTAGCTGAAGACGGTCTAGGCCAACCCTACACCACCTCTACCTTCTTCAGATCTACCTTGATCCCATCACAAGACACCACATGGCCTAAGAACGCCAATTAATCAAGCCAAAATTCACACTTAGAAAATTTTTCATATAACTTTTTCTCCTTCAAAGTCTAAAGCACGGTCCTCAAATACTGCTCATGGTCTTCCTGGGACTGAGAATATACCAAGATGTCGTCAATAAACACAATGATGAAAGAATCAAGATAAGGACGGAACACACTGTGCATCAAGTGCATAAAGGCAGCTGGGGCATTGGTCAACCCAAATGACATAACAAGGAACTCATAGTGTCATATCTGGTCCTGAAGGCAGTCTTCGGGATATCCGGCTCTCGAATCTTTAACTGATGATAGCCAGAACGCAAGTCAATCTTGGAAAATACCCTGGCTCCCTGCAATCTTGTCAAACAAATCATCAAAGCGAGAAAAAGAGTACCTGTTCTTCACTGTAACCTTATTCAGCTGCCGGTAATCAACACACATACGCATGGAGCCATCCTTTTACTTCACAAGTAATATCGGAGCACCCCAAGGTGATACACTGGGTCTGATGAAACCCTTATCAAGCAACTCTTGCAACTGCGCCTTCAACTCCTTCAACTCAGGAGAAGCCATACGATAGGGAGGAATGGAAATGGGCTGAGTGCCCGACAACAAATCAATGCCGAAATCAATATCTCTGTCGGGTGGCATACCCGAAAGATCAGTTGGAAAAACATCAGGATAGTCTCGCACAACTGAAACTGAATCAACTGTAGGGGTATCAGCACTAACATCTCTCACATAGGCTAAGTACGCATCACACCCCTTCTCAACCATCTGCTGAGCCTTAAGGAAAGAAATGACTCTGTGGGGAGTATACTCTAAGGTACCTCTCCATTCTAACCTCGGTAAACCTGGCATAGCCAGCGTCACGATCTTGGCGTGACAGTCAAGAAAAACATAGTGGGGAGATAACCAGTCCATGCCCAAGATAACATCAAAATCTACCATACTGAGCAATAATAAATCTGTCCTGGTCTCAAAACCACTGATAACAATTAAACACGACCGATATACGCGGTCCACAACAAGAAAATCTCCCACTGGAGTAGAAACATAAATAAGGGAACTCAAAGAATCCCGAGATACCCCCAGATGTGAAGCAAAATAAGAAGACACATATGAATACGTAGAGCTTGGGTCAAATAATACTGATGCATCCCTATGACAAACAAGGACAATTCCTGTGATGACTGAATCCGAAGCTACAACCTCTGAACAGGATTGAAGAGCATAGTACCTGGCCTGGCCTCCCCTTCTAGGGAAATATCGACCTCCCCGACCTCCACCTCGAGCTGTCTGAGAAGGGGGGAAGCAGTTGGGGCTGGAAGAATAGCTGGAGGACCTGGTGGAGCACATGGGGCCTGATAAGTCTGAGATGATGCACACCTCCTAGCTCTAGGGAAATCTCTGATCACGTGGTGAGGGTCACTGTCACGCCCCAAAACCAAGGGACGGGACCGACACTTAACTGAGTGAACCCAGTCAAGCAAGCCTACTTAGCCGATCCTACCCGACTCATTTACGCCCCGAGTTTATAGCATAACTTTGTTTACTGAGTTAGCAGGAGATAAATCAAACGCATATATTCATAACATTAAGTCCATTTTCCTCTTTCACCATTACCAACATTATATCTTTCAAAACATACATACTAATTACAATATTCGCGATACGGAATCACGGTTACGAGTAAATCCTACAACTACCCAAAAAATATTCACAACCCACATATGTGTTTGCGGAGCCTCTAAGAGTACAGAGAAATGAACATAGACCTGCCGGCGACAAGGCCCCGGCTATACCTCAAAAGGGGACAACATGTACAAACAAGATCAACATGTAACTACACACGGCCCCTAGAGGAAATGGGGCCACCAGAACTGCTAAAGGGAGGAGGAAAAAGCACCACTATCGTCGATCGGCGCTACCTACTACAAAACCACCTACATCCATTTAAAAAGATGTAGCGCCCCCGACAAAAGGGACGTTAGTACCATTGAATAGTACTAGTATGTTTGAACAAACTTCACTTTAAGTAGAATTAAACAGTACACAAGTAGAAGACAGTCATGGAAATCAAACAATGCTGCACAGAAATACAGAGAACACAAATGAGAGTCTCACAGTTTCTTATTCCAATTTCCTCCTGTTGCGGCGCGCAACCTGTTCCCACCGTACAATCATATTTTACCCTTATTCCCTCTCAACAAACCACCCTTATTTCTCCTGTTGCGGCGTGCAACCCGATCCCACCGTACAATCACATTGCACCCTTGTTCCTTCTCTACATACCATCCTTATTCCTCCTGTTGCGGCGCGCAACCCGATCCCACCAGACATAGTTTAAATAAGCAACAACAAGCAACAACTAAATCACAAGAATTTCTACTACCAAGAGTATAAGTTCATAGCAACCGGAGAACCATGTGAAATCAAGGGTCACAATAACCTTTACAAAAACAGTGAGACATGTAAGGTACACCATAACAATTTAACTTATTAAATCAATTCACATTTCATTCCCATCATTTACTACATAGCCTTTGGAACTTGGATACATTTAATCAATTAAGTTTGTTACCATTTTCATTCATTTAGTAGAACTATCCTTCATATCGATAAGTTCCAACATATGATGAATTTTTCACATGATAGGATAAGCATAAAGAATCATATTTCACAATTTTGAGTAACATGGTGACATAGTAAATAACTAAAATAATCAGAGAACAGAATCCTACGCCTCAACACATTAGAAAAATCAATTCAAATATGATCAAGCAAGGAACTCATACCAAATGCTCGGACACTAGCGTGACGATTCTACAAAGGTTAAAATTAGCCATACATACCTCGATTTGGGGTTTTCCCTTAATTTCTACTACAATCACCGGACCTTCTAGAAACTTCAATCTAGTTCATAATGTGGCACAATTGAACTTAGAATTAGGAATAATGATCATGTCTTGAACTCACTTGAGCATTCTATCAAACACTAGGTGTACCTTTAGATTGAATGGCCTCTTTTTAGTGAAAGATTACTCTAACCCATTTCCCTTCACTAGATTATGACTAGTTGGTTACATGCATGCAAGATTTTTACCCCCATCTTCATGAACTCACCTAACCATGTTTCATTTTAACAGCAATCTGGAAATTAAGGTTGATGGGGTAGAAGCTTACCTCTTGTAGTGAAGAATATGGTGTCCTACTCGATCAATTCCAGGCCTGAGTAGTGGTGGTGGATCAAATTTGATGAAGTTGGGACTCTCTCTCACTAGAACCCATTCTCTCCTCTCTCTAATTTATCAGAATATGGTTAGAAATAAGAGGGATGGGTGTTAAATTGGCTTGGGGGTCGGGTTTTAAAAATTAGAAAATAGGATCCCCGATGCAGGTTTGCGGTCCGTAATGCGATCGCATTCCGGTTATGCAGTCCGCAAACCTTCCGCATTATTGGCCTTCAGCTAGGCCAAAAGGAAAAGAAAACTGCCCGGGTATGCGGAAACTATGCAGTCCGCATACCTGTTATGCGATCGCATAGTGCGCTGCATAACTCCCTCCGTAAAAACTCAGGTGCAATTACGCAACAACTATGCGGCCCGCATACATGATATGTGATCGCATTTTGGGCCTCATAGCTGTCCTCAAAATGGAAAGCAATCTGTCCAACTATGCGACCACTATAAGGTCCGCATACTTGATATGCGATCACATAGTGGACCGCAGATACGCACAAAGTTGAAAAATTATATCCTCTAAGTCCTGGGGTACTTTTCACTCCAAAAAGGTCCGATTTAAAAATTTCTATAGTTATATATCAATATGGGGATCTATCCGGGCATCATTTTTAGTCAAACTTTCTATGGGTCTTTACATCATCCCCCACATAAAATCATTTATCCTCGAATGAGGATCGGGGTATTACTTGGGTTTTAAAATACAATATGCCAACCCCCAAATTTTCACTAACTCCAATTTTTCCTAAATATTTTTCCAGAGTTTCCTTTGTAATTAGACCTATCCATCAGTCAGACAGCCCCCGAAACACACTTTAACGAATTCCACATAATTCAGTTACTTCAACAAATTTCACATAATTCAGTTACTTCAACAAGTTCCACATAATTCAGTTACTTCAACAAATCCCACATAATTCAGTTAACACAATAACACACAAATGTAGTACCAATTAAGGATTCACAAGAGAATGAGGGATTAGGGGAGTGGGGTGGATCTACATACTATGACATGTAATGCAATTATTTAGAGATAATCAACTTCATAAACGACTACCTGACTTATTCAAACAAATGGGGGTACTTCTTTTTCATTTCATTCTCCACTTCCCATGTGGCTTCCTCGACTTGTTTATTCCGCCATAATACTTTAACCGAAGCAATTTCCTTGTTTCTCAACTTACGAACCTTCCTATCAAGAACAGAAACCGGAACCTCAACACTCTCAACCGGCACGATGGCGGACGGGTCCCCAACCACTTTCTTCAACATGGACACATGAAACACTGGGTGCACCAATGACATTTCAGGGGGCAACTCTAGCCTATATGCCACATGTCCTATCCTATGAGTGACCCTATAGGGACCGACATATCTCGGACTCAATTTCCCTTTCTTTCCAAACCGCATGGCCCCCTTCATGGGAGATACCTTCAAGAACACCCAATAATCTTCTTGGAACTCCAAATCCCTGCGACGAACGTCCGAATACGATTTCTGACGGCTCTGATAAGTTTTCAACCGCTCCTTTATGATTCTAACCTTCTCCATGGCTTGATGCACAAGATCCGGTCCCAACAGTTCGGCCTCTCCAACCTCGAACCACCCAATCAGAGACCTACACCTCCACCGTACAAAGCCTCAAATAGGGCCATCTGAATGCCGGCGTGGAAACTATTGTTATAAGAAAATTCTATAAGTGGCAAATGATCATCTTAAAATCAAGCACACAAGCTCGCAACATGTCCTCAAGCATCTGGATAGTCCGTTCTACTTGTCCATCAGTCTGCGGGTGGAAGGTTATGCTGAGATTTACCTATGTTCCCAAACCTTGGTCAAATTTCTTCGAAAGGTTAGCTGTGAATTGGGACCCTCGATCCGAGATAATGGAAACTAGAGTGCCATGGAGCCTGACTATTTCTTTGATATACAACTGAGCTTATTGTTGGGTCTCTCTATCACTAGAACCCATTCTCTCCTCTCTCTAATTTATCAGAATATGGTTAGAAATAAGAGGGATGGGTGTTATATTGGCTTAGGGGCGGGTTTTAAAAATTAGAATATAGGAGCCCCGATGCAGGTTTGCGATCCGGAATGCGATCACATTCCGGTTATGCGGTCCGCAAACCTTCCTCATTATTGGCCTTCAGCTGGGCCAAAAGGAAACGGAAATTGCCCAGGTATGCGGCAACTATGCGGTCTGCATACCTGTTATGCGATCGCATAGTGCGCTGCATAACTCCCTCCGCAAAAACTCAGGTGCAATTATGCGACAACTATTTGGTCTGCATACATGATATGCGATCGCATTTTGGACCGCATAGCTGTCCTCAAAATGGACAACAATCTGTCCAACTATGCGACCACTATGCAGTCCGCATACTTGATATGCGATCGCATAGTAGACCGCAGATTCACACAAACTTGAAAAATTCTATCCTCTAAGTCCTGGGGTACTTTTCACTCCAAAAAGGTCCGATTTAAGAATTTCTATAGTTATATCAACATGGGGATCTATCCGGGCATCGTTTTAGGCAAAAATTCTACGGGTCTTTACAGTCACCACTCCCAAAACAACCCCTCGGAGGACGTGGCGGCTGGTGCTGACTCTGAACTGGCCTGCTGGACTGGTCGGTGATAACACCTCGAGTAGGAGGCACACAAGATACTGGTGGTGCATAATAAGGCTCCTAAGGTCTAGGAGGAGCTGGAATACCACTGGCTGCTAGAAGAGCTGAATGAATAGGGCGACCCACAAAACCCCTACCACACCGTGCTGCTGGTGCACGAACTCCCGAAAAATGACCAGTCTTTCGAGACCTCTTGGCCTCTTTCTCCTCTCTATCCCGGGCTAACATACTCTCAATCCTCCGGGAAATACTCACGGCCTGCTGGTAAGTGATATCTGTCTCCAACTCCCTGGTCATACTGGTCCGAATACTGGGGTGAAGTCCCTCAATAAAGCGTTGAACCCTCTCTCTGATCGTGGCAACCAAGGCCGGTGCATGACGAGCCAAGTCACTGAAACAGACTGCATACTCCGATACAGTCATGGTACCCTGGCGTAACTTCTCAAAGTCCGCACGCCAAGCATCCTTGAGGCTCTGAGGGAGAAACTCAAGAAAAAATATCTCAGAGAACTGATCCCAAGTAAGTGAAGCTGCCTTCTCCGGACTACTCAACTCATATGCGCCACCACTGATAAGCCACTTCTCTCAGCTGGAAAGCAGTGAAAGAAACCCCACTCATCTCCATAATACCCATAGTGCGGAGAATGCAATGACACTCCTCAAGAAAACCCAGAGCATCATCTGAAGCTAGTCCGCTGAAGTCAGGTGGGTTGTATTTCTTGTACCTCTCAAGTCTGAGCTGCTCTGCCTTAGAAACAGCTACACTGGCATCATGCTGAGCTGGAGCCGCTGGGGGCATAGGAATATACTCTGGAACCTGCCCAATATGGAGCCTCTGCTCAAGAGTACGGGCTGCGGGAGTCTGTGCCCCTCCCCCGACCTGAGACGTGGCTGGAGCTATCAGGAGCAGTCCTGCTTGAGACAGAGTGCTGAAGGCGCTCATGAACTGAGCCAAAGTCTCCTGGAGGGCTGGAGTAATAGTAGGGCCCTCCTGTGCCCCTCCAACTGTAGCTGCTGGGGGCACCTCTATCGCTGCTCTCACCGGTGCTCGGGCTGCACCGTGTGCTCGTCCTCTACCCCTGCCCCTGCCTCTGGCGGCTCTGGCTGAGGGATCGGGTGCCTGATCGTCAGTACATCCGGTACGGGTCCTAACCATCTGTGAGCAAGAGTAGAATAGAGTTTTAGAATTTTGATGACAATAACTAGCACGACAAGGAATTCCAAAGAATGTGATTGTTCTTAAAAGTTACATAGCGTCTCGAAGATAGATACAAACATCTCTGCACCGATCAACGAGACTCTAATAAATCGGCTTGTTACTTGCGACTCCTATAAACCTAGACGCTCTGATTCCAACTTGTCACGACCCGATTTACCCTCCGGAAGGTATCGTGACGGAACCTAGTCTCTACGACTAGGTAAGCCCAAATTTGCGGGAAATAAATATAATAAAATAAAGATAGGAAAGAACATAAGTAGACATAACATAGTCGCTCGGCATGTACAATTATAACTCCCAAAACCCGGAATATCACATTAGTCACAAGCTCTATCTCAAAAGTATCTCTATACAACGTAAGGGAAAATACATGAAAAATCTATCTATGTCTGGAGCGGAAGGTTACTCGAAGGACTCCGCGGACACGGCAGAATTACCTTTCAGTCTCCTCGAAGCAGCTACTCGTACACCTAGCCACGAAACGGAGTGCTGGTACCTGGATCTGCACACGAAAAACATGTGCAGGAAAGGGCGTGAGTACACCACAATTGGTACCCAGTAAGTGCCAAGCCTAACCCCAGTCAAGTAGTGACGAGGTCAGGTTAAGGCTCTACTGGATTTTTATAAGTAAAACAATTTAAAATAGTGCAGAGGTATAAAAGCTTAGGTAAGCAGTAGAAACAATAATCTGAAAGTAAAACAACAACAGGGAGCCCTTGGCCCATCACAAAATATCACACGGTGAATCTCTCGGGATATGTCCCGTAGATCCAAATGTAAAGATGCAGTACAGGGGGGAAAGATCCCGGAATACCTCCGTAGTCCCAATTTAAATATGCAGTGCATGGGGAAAGCTCCCGGAATACGTCCGTAGTCCCAATTTAAATATGCAATGCAAATGAATGCCGGGTACGATATATTTAAACAGCTCAGGAAAAGAGTCACAGACAAGAACAAGATAAAGACTAACTAACATGGTACACATTGTATCAAATAGGAAATTTAGGTAAAACAGGTAGGCATGCTTCTTCCTAATCTAAACTACACCAGTAGCACAATGACAGTGAAATAAGAGTAAAATGATTTATGGCATGGATAGGAAAAATGGAATAAAGCAACAAAGGCCAGTGTACATACTCGTCACCTCACGTGTACGGCGCCCATATAACAAATAGTATCAAAACAACCTAAGGGGAAGTCCCCAACACAGAGTTAGGTAAGCCACTTACCTCGGCTGCGCTATTCAACTCAGAACCACGCTCTTGCCACGAGTACCCGATTTTGAATGGGCCAAATCTATTCAATTCAATTGCATAATGTAAATATCACTTTAAGGAATTAATATAACTAATTAGTTCGAAGCTAATACGCGAAATTTGGGAAATTGCCAGAAAAGTCCCTCGGGCCCACGTCTCGGAAATGAGTGAAAGTTTCAACTTTAGAACACTTATTCACTCACGAACTCACTCGAACAAGAATTATCAAAATCCGACGTCAAATCCCTTAAAATCCTCAGATTTCTACTTGGGGAACTTCCTCCCATTTTCATGAATTTTCACCCAATTTCATTGATTAGATTGAAGAAATTGCTATGGGTTAATGATATACAAGTGAATTAAGGTTAGAAATCGTTAACTATGAAGCTTTTCCTCAAAACCCACTGAAAATCACCAAATCCCGAGCTCCAAATAGTTTTAGAAAATATGAATTTCAAACCCTCGGATTTTGTATAAACAGCCCAGGAATTACTCACCTGCGACTTTTGGGCCGCACCTGCGAAAAACCCATCGCAGGTGCAAAAACTCACTAACAGGGTTGGGGCTGCATCTGCGGCTCCGCACCTGCGAAACCCAGACTGCACCTGTGAGCACTGGCTGACCTTGGCCAAGATCGCACCTATGAAGCCCCTGCCCGCACCTGTGGTGTAACGACCCAGTCGGTCGTTTTGTGTGTTGGGACTCCGTTCCCTTGAATGAATCTTTTCATAGCGGCTACTCGTGCCTTATGACTTGTGTGGGCAGGTAGTTCGAGATTCAGAAGTGATTTGGCAAGTTCAGGAACACTTGGTTCCTAAAGGCTAGCCTATTTAGCTAATTTTGGTTCCGAGCAGCATTTTGAGCAAACGACCTCAGAATCGAGTTCTGACAGCTCCAACAGCTCCGGATGATGATTTCAAACTTGGGAGTGTGTTCGCCTCGGGTTTCTGATGACCCGGGAGTATTTCGGCACCTGAATTGGAATTCAGGATTTCATGAGATTTGGAATTCAGCCTGGAATTGGACCTCGTGATATCATGGTCCGAATGGAATTCCGGAACTGGCAATAGTTCCGTATAGTCATTTATGACTTGTCCGCAAAATTTGGGGTCATTCCGAGCAGTATAGACCCGTTCGGCGTATTGGTGAGCCATTTGAATTTTCTTGAAATCCTAAGTTTGAAACTAAGGGGTTTTGGAGAGTGATTTATAGTTTGGATGATGTTTTTAGTGTTCTAGGAGCTCGAGCAAGTCCGTCATGTGATTTGGGACTTGTTGGTATAATTTGTCGAGGGCTCGGGTGGGCCCAGGGGTCTCCCGAACCTCGATCGGGGTCAAAAACTAGCAATGGCACAGCTGGTGGGAAATCTTCTGGTGTGACCGCACCTGCGGTCCATGAGCCGCAAGCGCGAGGCTCGCACCAGCGGCCTTCCCATCACAGGCGCGGATCCTTCCGCAGGAGCGGCCTTTATTCCGCAAGAGCGGCTCCTCATGCGCGAGCATTCCCCAGGGCCCAAGCCATCGCATGTGCGGCCAATTTCACGCAGGTGCGAGTCCGCACCTGCGATCCAAAGTTCGCAAGAGTGAGAAATTCCCCCCAGTGCCCAGGCCTTCTCCGCAGGAACGACCCATTTCCCGCAGGTGCAAGTCCGCACTTGCGATCCAAAGGTCGCAGGTGCGGAAACTGCTGGCCAGTCCTATAAAAAGCACATTTCGTGAATTTCTTCCCAAAACACAATTTTTCCTCCATTGTTGCACACCCCAAGAGCTCCAGAGTAGTGATTTCGGCCTAATTACTCAGGTAAGTAATTCTTTGGCCTCCGCATGTTAAATCCTTCAATTCTTTGGGAATTTCCACTTCCAAATTCATAGAAATTCATAAGAAATTATTGGGGAGAATAGAGGGTTTTGAGGAAAATGGGAATTCTGATTTTAGGGCCATTGTAGGATGATTAATTGAGTTAATCTTGATCCTTAGGCGACGTATAGCGCATTTCTTCAAGAATTATAATTTTCCGGACGCCGAGGCTCGGAGTTGAATTTTCCAAGTATGTCAAGAATGTGTTTTTATGGAAAATCCTTAATAAATCCTCCTCGAATCTTCCTAAATTGATATAATTAGGTGTTTTTGGCTAGTTGCGAGCCA